>JAVJIF010004268.1:0-215444 GCA_038442645.1 Agave tequilana
CATAGATGTATATAGATCAAATCTAATATTGTAGAACGTCGTCTCCAAGCCGCTCAATCCAAACGTGATCCACCGAGCTTGACTCCAACCGAGTGCTAGATAAACTTGATGCTCGAGCTCTTGAATCACCATGTGAAAGCTCCAAAACACTTTTGTTGAAGCTAATCACCTACTAATATCTTGATCAAATATCTGAAATTAATATCACAAGATTATAGTAACAATAACTACATGAGTTATCATCATCAAAAGTAGAGTGAAAGGCCTCTGGACCAAACAATGATCATTTATGTAAAGTTGTACTTCATTAGTGTTTTCAAGACATATCTATGTGTTTTGACACAATAAGTTTTTTATTAACAGTAACGACAATTTGTCCAATTAATCAAAGCCATCTATTACCTTAGTACTCCCCTCTTAGGAAGTCCTATAGCTTCAATATTTTGATAAGTATTCGTTGCAAAATTCAATTGCCTCTTTATATGTGTAACATTCAACAATGCAACCTTCTGATCGATTTTGATTTCTCACATAACCTTTTAAGATTTTCATGTATCGTTCAAATGGATACATCCACCTTAAGAAAACTGAACCACATAATTTAATTTTCTGATCAAATGAACTGTTAGATGCACCATGATATTAAAAATAAAGGTGAAAAATATATCTCAAGCTGACACAGTATAACCACAATATCTTTCTGCAACTCTTCTAGTTTTGTTGGGTCAATTATCTTGCTACATATTGCATTGAAGAAAAAATAAAGTCGGGTAATGGCATGACAGACATGTTGAGGCAATACAGAATGTATAGTCTAGGTAGTAACTGCTGCATCAAGCATGACATCATGAGATTTTTAGCCAACTAGATTTAGATCTTTAATTGAACGAGACTTTGAATATTTGATGAGTAACCACTTAGCACTTAATCCCAGAACAACACTGATATAAGTCTATCTTCTCCTTTTTAGACAAAATATGGCATGCTGGTAGTAAAAATGTATTTTGTCCCCTTTGCTCTGATGCCAACAACTTGCGTATACTCTTTCAACCAAATCCTTTCTAGTTTTGACTCCCTTAGTCTAACCAGTTACATTGAGTAATATCCTAATAATACTAGCACATTCATTCTCTCAACATCATTACATCAAGGTAATGTCTCACAAATAAAAATTTCCAGTATGGGAAATCAAAAAATATTGACCTCTTCCTCCTACATTCTTTTCAACTTTAATTTTCTTTCCTTTACCATAACTTGCTCTGAGATGGTCACCCGTTGATATACCTCTTCACCGGTCAGTGCCTTTGGAGCTCTTCCTCTTTTGTAGAGCCAATAAAGCTTTTTGTAGCCTCAGATAATGATGGGACATAGGCAAGAATCCTGGAACCAAGATACATTGTCTTCTGTTATGCTTTAATGGAGAGAAATGTGTCTTCTTCACATATAGGACATGCTTTGTATCCTTTCACACTGTATCCTGATAAGTTTTCATACGCTGGAAAATAAATGATCATCCAAAGTAATATAGCTTGATGCCTTGAAATTTTCTTAATAATATGCATCGAATACTACAACACCTTCTCCCACATTATCTTAAGGTCTTCAATAAGAGATGCTAAATAAACATATTATCATTTTTGGCTGTCTGGGATCCGATATTAGCTATGACAACATCATAACCTTGTGCTTCATGCACAACCAGGGAGGAAGATTGTAAATAGTCAAAATAACTGGCTAGTACTGTGTGTGCTGCTCATATTACCGTTTCGGGTTCATTCCATTGATGAAAGCCCTAGTTGGAGATTTCTGCGTCACCCCAAAATCGGGAAATTTTGAATCAATCATATTCCATTACAGAAATCAGGTAGATGATGAAGCATTTATCAGAAATTCTCTTGTCTGTCGCATCAAACTTCGCATGTTTTGAGTTCCTAAACATGCGTTTAAATCTAGGTATTATAGGAAAATACTAAATATCTTTGCTGGAATTTTATTCTTATTTTTCTTGTACTGATTCACTTCACAAGCTGGGCATCTCTCCAAATCTTCATAATCCTTTCTATACAAAATACAATCATTAGGGTAAGCACGTATCCTTTCATAATTCATACCCATAGAGCACAAGATCTTCTTGACATCGTATTATACGATCCGGAAGTTCATTACCTCAGGAAGCATATCTTTTAAGAAACTAAGTAAGGCTGTAAAACTCTTATCGCTCCGCCCATTTCCTGCTTTTAAATTTTACAATCTAAGCACTGCCTACAGTTTAGTGGATTTTGAACAACCAACATATAAAAGTTTTTCTGCATCATCTTACAAGCTCTGAATTAAGTGTGGGTGATCCATAAATTGATCTTCTACATCATAGATCATGTCTTCTAATCTATCCCTTCACTATACATTGACTCCTCCCTTTATCACAGTTTCTATCATTAGAATTAATCGCGATATCTTGCACTCTCACCATGTCATATCCATCTTGTATAACCTTTATCAATCCTATTAACGAATAAGTGGTCTCTTAATATTTCAACCATAACATTCTCAAGGCAACCACATCTTATGCATGGACACTTAATATATTTAGGACTGTAGGCATACTCAACAACAATTAATAAACTCCTCTATGCCATTCTAATATTCGGTACTTAACCTATTAGCATCCATCCATTTCCGATCATGTTTAACTACTCTAGACATTAAAAATAAATATTGAATTAACAACACCATATATCATGTAAAGAGTAATTTACTTTATGACTACCACAACACCACCACATACACATCAAGCATGGCACCCACCAGACCACCACCATCACATGCACACAACACACATCAGCATGACGCACCCCCACCACCACCACACATAAGCATATCAAGCACACCACACCACCAAAACTCACACGCACACGCACACCCACACACCCCCTACCACCACCACCACACACAAACATGACACACACACACACACATCAAGCATGGCGCACACACCATCTACACACACACACACACATGCATGCATATTAAGCATAACACCCACGCACCACCACACCGCCACCGCCACCACACGCACACGCACATCAAGCATGACCACCCAACCCCACCAACACACACACATGCATATCAAGCACACACAACCACATCATGCCCTTATTTATTATCATCGTTTCCATCTTCTCATTAGAAAAATTCCCATTTTCTATCACTTTCAAGCTCTTTTTCTTCTCATCTTTTTTCTCCTGCTACTCTCCATCATTATAATCACAATAACTATTTGTTTTTTCACGCATTATAATATCTTTACCATCAACCACACACAAATACCTCACTGCCACCACACTACCACTTCAAATCCTAGCTTTGCCTATATAATTTTTTGCTGATTTGAAATATCTTGATGAATAAATAATTGTTTTACTACAATAGTATACAAAGTATATATATACATATCTAATACTAAAAAATATCCAACCCTAAATAGCTCAAATGGTTCAATTACTCTTAAAATTTCATCATTTATCCAATAAGAAATCAAAAACAGAGGCAGAACTAACCCTCTGTCTTCTATCTTGTAGACAAATTTGACTCGGTCCCAGTCGCGCCGCCGATGTCCTGGCCTCTGCCAGCGCCCACCACAGACCGTCACTAATCGAGATCGTGAGTGAGCGGTTGGAGATTACTTGATCAGAGAGGACAATTTATTTTGGGGAAAATCTTATGTTTGTATGGTTTGAGAGAAAGAGAAGAGGATGGGACGGCAGAGCAGATATGGAGCAGAGGGAGAGGGAGGAAGAAAGGGCTCACGGGAGGGAGAGGGAAGACAAAAGAGGAGGCGAGAAAGAATTGAGAGAGACAAGAGAAGTGAGGGATCAATGAGGCTAGGGTAAAATTTGATTTTAATGACTGCACGATTTTTTAAAATGATATTGCACATTAGTTTTGCTAACAACCGATGTCAAACATTTATAAACATTGTTTTTTAAGAAACTCATCTAATTCCTCTATCTGCACATCAGTTCTTATTAGAACCAACGTCTAAAGTCCTATTTAAAAAAAATTCTTTTTTGTTTGGAATTATCCACGTCCGTTTGAAAGAAAAGATGTTAAATATTTAGATACAAGTCGGTTTATAAAAAAATGGATGTAGAATATCCATCATAACTTATAATCGTTTTATTTCAAAATTGCCACTGCATCTCCTTGTAACGTTGGTCCCCGTCCAACCGATGTGAAAGGCCGACGCATAATCCCTTTTCTGTACTAGTGTCATCATAAGAAATACGAACATTCTTCCCATAAACTCAGCTTTTGAGCATAAGTCACTAACAGAGAGATTTGCATAAAATATTCTAATCAATTTAGGATAATAAATCTCATCAATTTCAAGGAATTTAGTCCATCTCATAATATCAAGAGATTTCTTAGATTATATTCCTCAAAACCATGAAAATAATACTTCTAACGGTAATGATAGATTTGTTGGAGTAGGTTTCATCAAACAAAAGTTTGTATTTTTCAGAATAAAGGATCATTAGATCTCTTTGAGGAGGATCCTACAGAATTAGTCCTAGGTTCTTTGCTAGACATGATATAAAAGCACAAACTTGAATTGAAGAGTAAAGATAAGATTTTTACCCAAATAAAAGGAAGAACTAGGGTTTTGGTCAAAACCTAATCAAACACCTGAGAAGCAGCAGATCTAACAAGAAAATCACACAAGCTTTGAGAAACAATCTTTTGTAAGAAGAAATTTTAGAAGTAGAGAGGCTATAGAGATGAAGAAAATGGTTTTTGAGGGGAAAAGGAAGGTCAGCTAGGGTTTTTTGTCAAAATAGTGAAGAAGAGAGACTAAATAGGGTTTAAAAGCATCAGACCCACGCCAACTATCTTTGCCTATCGCCTATCGACAACCTTGATCGCCTTGTCGATAGCACAGCTCCCAACTGAGATTAACTTTCTGTCAACAGCCATCGATGTCTGCTGACAATTGAGCCAGAAGTCACAAAATCAACCTTCTGGTGACCTCAGTCTGTCGATACAAGCTAAATTTTGTTGAAACAATTTTTAAAAAATGGAATAATTATGATAGATAATTAACATAAAATTAATTATATATAAGTAAAACTAAGTATTTTAAAATAGAAATCATATATTTTTGAAAAAAATAGGTGGGATTCTTTTTAAAAATTAAATTTTTGAATCAAGAAAATAAAAATTCATTTTTACTACTATTATTCAAGAAAGGACACACAAGTATATTAGTTGTAAATAAGCAAAAATATATCAATGCATGTTTTTAAATGAAGATTAGAATTGGTTACCGATATTGATAAATTCAATTCCATATCTTCAAAAATGAGAAGTGATCTTGCCACTTCAACTCCTTAAAAGTTATGCTTCAACTAGATTTGTTAATATAGCATAAATATTGCATCCTCCATCAAGGCATCAATTTTCTCACGTCTTGAGAGAAGGCACACCTGCATCAATAAAATGGGTGTGCTTTTTGTACCCATAATTTCTTAGGTTCTATTGGGTTAGTACCTTTTCGAACCTTAATATTCATATTTGAGCTATAAACTTATCAAAACAAAATCTGCCCGAATGGTCTCTTCGACATAACGTGTACAAGTGTACACCTTGGCATGCATGAAAGTATGACGAGTATCATGATGTGCTTTGTGAACATGATGAGAATATGATGCATATTTCTAGGAGCTTGTTTCTTTTAAAGCATAGACTCCAATTTAGCCATATCAACATCATATTCTTTTAAAATATTACTTAAAACATTAATTCTATTTTTAATATCAGAAAACTCATTTTTTGTAAATAGGAAATTTAGGTTTGCAAATAATCTTATAATCATTAAAATCTTTTCATTACTTTTGAAAGAAACGGATAAATCATCTTTTTCTTTAGAAATCACATTTATCTTGTTAATCAAACATCATTTTGCCTTCTTATTTCTTATTTTGAACTTTAAATAAATCATTTCTATTTTGAAAATCTTCAAGAAAAATTTGCAAGTTCATCCATGGTTAAATCATTATCATCTAAAGAAGTTTAAAGAGTTACATCAATAGGGGTCATCCCCATAGGTCTTGAAGCAAACGTTGGCGATGTCTATATCATCTCTGGAGTCACTTTCAGAGTCATCATCCCAAGAAGCCATCATAGCTTTCTTCTTTGATATTCTTCCTGAAGTAATGTCTTGAGATTTTGACAATCTATAATCAGTGTCCTGTCTTTTTGTAGTTATGGCATGAACCAACTTCTCTCTTTCTTCACTTTCACCCTTTTTGCCATTTGAATCTTTTTTGATTGCTCATCTTTCCTTGCTTGTAGAACATCCTTCCTACTTTTTGTACAATCATGGCGAATTCATCTCCATCTTCATCATCCTTATCTCATCGTCTTTCGAATAGACGGTGTTTCCTTGAAGGCAATACTCTTCTTCTTTTGTAGTTCTCTTTCCTTTCTGACTTTTCTTCTATCTCATGTGTTTCAGATTTCTATGAACCCAGAGAAATCTATTTCTTCTTGTCATTGAGCTCATTCAATGTGGTAGCCTTGACTTTCCAAGATTTGGGAAGAGCTCGGATAAACTTTTTTTTCTTTGATCATTGTCAATTTGTCACCTGAGGAAGAAAGTCCAATAGTAATTTTTTTAAAACGAGTAAGCATTTCATCAATAGATTCATTATCGATCATATAGAAATTTTCTTATTGAGAATGAGCAAATCAATCTTGGATCTCTTCACTTAAGAAGTTTCCTTCATGACTAATAATCAAGTCATTCTATATTTCATAAGAAGATTTGTAATTTATAACACGTCATAATTATCATCATTAAGTGCAAGAGTAAGAGCATATTGGGCTTTAGCATTTGCTCAAATCCTTGACGGTGGTTTTGGACCAAGTGTTCTCATCACCTTAGGTTCAACAAATTTCTTAATAATGGACTTAGCCACTTTATTACCTAGGGATTTGAGAAATAAAGTCATCTTGACTTTCCAAATGAGAAGTTAATACCATCTAACTTGGAGGAGTTTTGATATCGAAAAAAGCATTGGAAGCCATGTGTATGATAGAAAAGCAATGTGAATAGCCAAATAGGATCCCCCTTAGGTTGTGAAACCTATAATCAAGAGTACCAAGCTTTGATATTAATTGAAATCACCTAGAAGGGGAGTGAATAGGTGATGGCTAATAACAATGCAAAAATTAAAACAATTAGAACTAAGAAAAATTAATCAAGAATGAAGTCGTATACCCAATGATGGGTTCTGAACTTCTCCTCGTAATTACTCTTGGATAAGAATTGAGGTGCGTAATTGTTTTCTTGATAATATTATGAGTCAAAACAATAATCTTGCAAAGATAAACAAATATAATGATGCAAGAATAATAATAATAGAGTTGAAGAGATAAAATGAGATTGCCAATCGCAAACAAAAGGAGTTGTTATCGTGGTTCGAGCTACTTGCTTTACGTTCCCACCTTCACCACAATGAAGGATTCCATTATAATCAACCTTGATTACAGCCACAGCACAATCCTGCAAGATCCGGAGCCGCAACTCCACCACAACCCTCTTTCTGAGAGGAACTCACAAGAACAAAGGATTCAAATGATGATCCACACAAGATCACAAAGCTTTCTTTTATTTTTCATATCGTTTAGAGTAGGAGTTGATGGCTCAAGAACAAGTGTAAGAGAAAACTGAGAAAGTGATTGAGAAACTTCTTGTATATCTCCTTTGAAAATCTTTTCAAAAACTTCTTGTAGAACTTGTTGAGAAAAACATAAAACTTATATTTTTTTTATAAACATCCCTTCACACTCCTTTATAAAAGAGTAGTATATAGATAAAAACCAAAAGTCCAGTGTTGAAAAACATGTTTAAAAGCATGAAAAACAAATGTAATATCCCTGATTAGTAATACTGTATTTTTATTTTTCTAAAGTATTTAATTTAATTTACTGATTATTTTATTATTATTATTAATTAACTTGATATATGACTTATTGCATTATTAAATAATAAATTATTTTTGAGATGGTAAATGATAACTTGGCTTTATATATTTTTACCATTATTTCTTATCAATATTTTTAGTTACTATTATTATTTCTTATATTATTCTTATTATTAAGTGATATTATTAGTGGTAATGGTAATTGTTAATTACTATTTCTTTTATTATTAATATTGTTGTTGTTAATAAATATTAGTATTATTAACTATATTTATTATTATTATTGTCATTTCTAACCATTACGATTATTAATGTTATTGTTAATTACTATTATTATTACTAGTTAATATTAGTAATGGTTGTTTCCTTAAGATTACAATTATTTATTACGACTATTATTATGGCTTGTATTTTTATTATTAATATTAGTAGTCTCTTCTTTCCTTGATCCATATTCTCTTAACCTATACCCATGAGCCTTGCTCCAACCCAATACCTATTACCCATCCATCCCTTTTACCCATGACCCTATACCCATTAGATAAACCCGAAACCCAATAACCAAATACCCCCCTATATAATCTAAACCGAAACCTAATTCCAACCTTAATTACCATTTCCTTCTTCCCATCCACTGTCGCTGCCACCACCCCATGATATCCACAACAGCGCACACACAACCCCTCTACCATGCTCCACCTATCGTCGGATCTCGCCTCGTGCACCGCCTCCTTCATGCGAAGGCCAGCCCTTCCTCCTCCTTTCCTTTGATCACGTGATCGGCAAAAAGCTAGCATAAGAATAAGTAAAAAGAGTGTGGGTCGATGTTACTACTTTTGCGATTCCCGTAGTAGCGAAGTGGCTATATGGGTTGTATCCACAAGGAGGGAGAGCGATGGAAGCTTGATGTGGCTTCTTTGTTCAAGAAGAGAGAAAGTACTTTGTTTTAAAGAAAGAATTAGAAAATGAAAACAAGTGAGTTTCAAGAATTGTTTGAAAATGATTTGGTGGTTTGTAAAGTTGAATTTTCTTAATGGTAAAAATGCATGGCTAACTTTCTACTAAGTGCTCCCGCTAATCCCTTACTTCTTGAAGATGTATGATTAGTCTCTAAAACTGCATATTCATGCCACATCTTCACATTTATTTAATATTAATTTTTGCTAATAAACACCTCTCTTGCGTGTTTCTAGGTCCATGGCATGAAATGAAGAAGAAGACCCTAAATCACCATTTAATTGGTGATTAAAGGCCTACAACAAATAGCCATTGACTTTGGAGTTGATTCTGTTAAAACCAGGGTCCCAAAATCAGAAACCGGGAGCTCCAGCCGATAGGGGAAAAATTGGACAACGCGCGCCGCCCAAGGATAGCCGCTGAAATGTTGCTTTTGCCGCGGCCGCGGCCACGTTTTGGGCCAGGGTTTGTCTCCTGGCCCCCCTCTTTCCTGGTGCCTATAAATACCCCTTGGGTTCCAGAATTGGGAGATATACAGAGTTTTAGGGTAGTTTTCATTTCCATTTTGTAGTTTAGGGTAGTTTAGGTTAGTGTTCTTCTTCCTCCTCCTTGTATTTTTCATTTTGTAGATCATGTAATAGGGAGAGAGAGTGTGGTACATGTTGGGACGCAAGAGTGCTTGTAATAGAAGGTGATAATCTATGAAAGGTGCTCTCTTTATCTCTCTATGTTTTCTTCTCTCTAATTCCTTCTACATGTGTAGCTAACTTTTCTCTCATGGCAACTAACGACTAACCACCAACTAGTCTAACTTCTTTTATGATAATCCACATGAATCTAATAGCCTCTACTTGGCCTTGCTCTTGCAAGAGCCATTGATGGCTCATGATGATGGATCTAACACTCTAACTTCCTAACCACTAACAAGCTAACATTACTTTATTTCATGCTTGTTCTTATCGAGTTTTGATGATTTAGTGTAGCTTGCACTTGGTTGTTGAGTTGGGTTGTGATGAGTTACATATGGGCCATGCTTTGAAATGCTCTTGAACCAAGGACTAGTGATGACCAATGATACATGTGAGGCAACTATCACTAGAGGTTAGCATGTTGGTGGAGTCATTAGTAGTTAGTAGCCATGAATTTTCTTTCTTTTTCACTTTATTTTAGAAATATTCCAAAAACCACAATACATTATTTTCTATGTTTCTCGCTTCTTTGTTTTCACTGTACTTCTCTTTTCCATTCTTTGTTTCTTTTCTTTTCATTCTTTCAAACATTGAAGAACTTTTAACACACACGTGAATCAACCGGTAAAGCTTCTATCGCCTCCCGTCCTTGTGGATTCGACTCGTTTTAGCCTATATGCTATAACGGAAGTATCGAGGAAGCCAAAGCACACACACTTCAAATCTTAACTTCAAAACATACACTTTTTGTGCGCGGTTATACCTCGATTAAATTTTGGCGCCGTTGCCGGGGATGGGAATAGTTTGATTTCACGTTTTTGTTAACTTTTCTTCTTTGTTTTATTGTGTGCAGGTTAAGGTTTTAGCATTGCAGAAGTCCTCACTTGCTCGAGTGTGGTTGGGTAAATTCTTATATATTTTTATATTCTACTGCTAATTTTTTATATTACTGGTACACTATAAATAATTTTAAGAACTAAAATACGGTAATTGGATGCATTAAAATGGTTTAGACATTTGCATCTCGGCACGTGTCAATTTTTATTCCAATATACTGTATTTTATTCTTGTGTTGTTGTGATCTTGACGGAGGTGTACATATTGCATTGCATATAGTAAGGACAAACACTTCAGTGATTTACTCGCTTTTTTGTGTTCATCTTTTCTATATTGCACGCTTGCACAAATTTAACTTAAGGGCAAAACCCAAAATAACATAAGGTGGGGAAGTCATTACCCTCCCTTAGCCCAAATTACCTCCCCACTCACACAACCCAAGCCTAATAAAAATTGCTAGACGTTGGCCCCTAGGGACATCTCAAACTCATTTAAGAGATTGACCTAAGGGGGAAGTTGTTAGAATTTGACTCTTGCTAAATCGGTGTCTAAGGTTGGGGATTAAGAGGCGAACCTCGAAGAACAGTGGTTTGCTTAATTAGGCCCGTTGCTCCGGCACGGATACCTCCCACTGATCATGCCCCTACTTGGCCGAATAACTCATGGTCAGTTTCTAACAATGTACCCCCCGTGGACAGTCTAACTAGTTAGGAGTCGTCTAGGTCTAAGTCAACCCTAGCATAGGCTTGTTTTCTTTTTCTTTTTCTTTGTTTGTTTGTTTGTTTGTTTTCTTTTTTGTATATTGTGAAATGGATTTTAACAACAATAATTCTTTCAATCAAAATATGAATCCATATTTCACTCTGACCTCATTTGACTCCGATAACTCCAACCCGGCTATGTACAACATGAACCAACCATATATGCCGAGTTGGGATTATCCGACTCAATATGACTCATATCTCCAATCCTATAACCAATATTTTCAAAATAATTTCAACTCTTCACAGAGTCAATGGGGATTCACCTCCCCAGAGTAAAATTCTCAACCATCTTGTCCACAATTTTCACAATATTCATTCCCCAATTTTGATTCATATACTCCTTTTTCTGAACCACCAATTGTAGAAAAATCATCATTGGAAAGGACTTTGGAAGAAGCGATAGAGGCCCAAAAACAATTTGAAAATAATATGGCCTCATCATGTCCGCAAAATTTTCAAAATTCATGTAGTTCTTTCCCAGAACAACTCAAAGGGAAATCATTGTGGGAAAAAACTATGGAATTCGTGCAAGAAATCGAGCGCATAATGCAAAATACGATTGACTTCCCATGTCCATCAAATGTTCAATAATCATGCCATTTTGGAAATCCAGCTTCAATTTCATCATCCCAACCTAAACTTGACCAACATCCAATTCCTGATACTTTGGCAAGTTATCCATTTTCTAAAATTGAACTTGAAGATGAATGTGAACCTGAGCTTCAAGTTAGCGATTCGAGTCCGTTCATTGAATCACAGTCAACTCCTATATTGTTACCTAAACTAAGTAATGTTCTTGAGCCAGTTTTGATTCCCATACTTCCTGAACTTGAATCAATCATTTCACCCATTCACATTCCTTCTGTGGACGAAAATCAAAATTCAATTTCCTTACATCCTTTTGAACTTACCCAAAATTTGAGAACCACCTTGACATTTTAGCAAGTTATCCTTTTTTCGAAATTGAACTTGAGCTTGAAAGTGATCCTGAACCTCAAGTTGGTAATTTTATTTCACTTTTTGATTCAATAATGACCCCGGTATCTTTACCAGATTTTTTTCTCTATTCTGGAGTCAACATTGCATCCTGTACCCGTACACCATGAAATTGAATCACCAATATCTTATGATCACACTTCATTGATGGGGAAAGTGTGTGAATATCAATTCTTTTGTTTGGACCCTGTTTTTGAACCAATTTCGACTCTCATTGTTAACTCTCGACTTGATCTGAGTCAAATTCCCGAGTCGGTATCAGTTTTTACTCCTTTTCCATTTGAGTCCAAATCAAACATCTTCCTAAATCACACTTCATTGTTGGACAAAAATGTTGAAGAATATGACTCAGTAATTAGTTTTGAAAATTAGAAATTTGATGGGGATAAAATTTTCAATAAGACCATTCAATCAATCATTCTTTTACTGGGTCATATTAGAGAGGTCAATGGTGGGTTCCTACAAGATCCACGCTATTTTGATTGAGTCGCAACGCTTGGCACAATCAGATCACCACCGGAGCCACCCCTTGAGGTAATCTTCCTTCCCTCTCCCTCTCCATTTGTTTCGTGTGTTTACACATTCACGATGCATTGAGGACCATGCATGATAAGTGTGGGGGAGGGTTTACTAACGTAGTTAGTTTTTATTTTCTTTCTTTTACACTTCTTTTTTAATTAAACAAAAAAAATCTTTTATATAAAAACTTTTCTTTTCTTTTTACAAAACTTTCTGAAACAAGAGAAATAGTTTTGGATTTATTTTTAAGAAAATTAAGATTATCTTAGGAATTAGGAAGACCTAAAATTATGAAATTTTAAACCGAGTCAAAAAATATATCTTGTTTAAATTTTAGGATAAGAATGTAAAATTGAAAAGATAATTTGATCTTGAATTTTTTGCCTTAGATTTATGCACTCCACACTTACACATTTTTGGGATTGAAACAAAGACTGAAAATGCCTTATATATAAATTAATTATTATGATAATAAAAATCACTTATTGAAGTTGGGTAATTATGCCTCAGGAAGCATGATTATTCACTCCTAAAATGGTGGATAAAAAATAAATAATCCCCTTTAGTTTTATGGCCTTATTTACTTGAGTCCTTAAGTCCGAGGGATGTTTTCTCATCTAGTGCCCTAAGACCATCTGGTTTGGGAGTCACCGGCTAAAGGCTCATTACCTGGGTAAATAAGAAAGCCTAAGAAAATTAAAGGAAGAAAAAATATATATATAATAATATAAATAAATGGCATGAAAGTTAGAGACGATATCTCAAAAATCTTCACAGTTCACCAGTGCATATTTTTTAAGAGTTTCATAAAAGATCAAAGAGTCAATTCAATTTTAAATTCTTACATTTAATTTATAACAAGATTTTGCATTTTGACTTAGTTAAGGAAGATTAATTTCTGGTTAACCTCTGATCTTGGATCACTTATATTTTCGTAAAAAATACTTCAACAGTTTTCTCTATTTCAAAAATGCGTTTTCAAATACTAACATTTGATTTCTTTCTTTTTGATTTTGTGGGTGTAATCCGCTAAAAACCCTCAGGAGACAAAACTCCTCCTCTAGGGGAAACTTAGAGGTTTAATGGCTTGTTGCACATGCTAAGTGCAATCGCGTCACCTGCGAAAATGGTGTAATAATTTCATTAGTTTTTGTTTCGCTCAGGACGAGCAAAAGATAAGTGTGGGGGTGTGATTAGTCTCTAAAACTGCATATTTCATACCACATCTTCACATTAATTTAATATTAAATTTTGCTAATAAACACCTCTTTTATATGTTTCTAGGTCCATGGCATGAAATGAAGAAGAAGACCCTAAATCACCATTTAATTGGTGATTAAAGGCCTACAACAAATAGCCATTGACTTTGGAGGTGATTCTGTTAAACCAGGGTCCCAAAACCGGGAGCTCCAGCCGACAGGGGAACCACTGGGCCGCGCGCAGCAGGCGGCGCGCGCGATAGCCGCATTTTGCGGCTGTACGGCCGCGGCCGCGTTTTGGGCCAGGGTTTGTCCCCTGGCCCCCCTCTTCCCTGGTGCCTATAAATACCCCCTGGGTTCCAGAATTGGAGATATACAGAGTTTTAGGGTAGTTTTCATTTTCATTTTGTAGTTTAGGGTAGTTTAGATTAGTGTTCTTCTTTCTCCCTTGTATTTTCTATATTGTAGATCTTGTAATAGGGAGAGAGAGTGGTACATGTTGGGAAGCAAGAGTGCTTGTAATAGAAGGTGACATCTATGAAAGGTGCTCTCTTTACCTCTCTATGTTTTCTTCTCTCTAATTCCTTTTACATGCATAGCTAACTTTTCTCTCATGGCAACTAACTACTAACCACCAACTAGTCTAACTTCTTTTATGATAATCCACATGAATCTAATAGCCTCTACTTGGCCTTGCTCTTACAAGAGCCATTGATAGCTCATGATGATGGATCTAACACTCTAACTTCCTAACCACTAACAAGCTAACATTACTTTATTTCATGCTTGTTCTTATCGGGTTTTGATGATTTAAGTGTAGCTTGCACTTGTTTGTTGAGTTGGGTTGTGATGAGTTACATTAGTGATGGCCAATGATACATGTGAGGCAACTATCACTAAGAGGTTAGCATGTTGGTGGAGTCATTAGTAGTTAGTAGCCATGGGTTTTCTTTCTTTTTCACTTTATTTTAGAAATATTCCAAAAACCACAAATACAATCTTTTCTATGTTCCCCGCTTCTTTGTTTTCACCATACTTCTCTTTTCCATTCTTTGTTTTCCTTTCTTTTCATTCTTTCAAACATTGAAGAACTTTTAACACACACGTGAATCAACCGGTAAAGCTTCTATCGCCTCCCATCCTTATGGATTCGACTCGTTTTAGCCTATATGCTATAACGGAAGTATCGAGGAAGCCAAAGCACACACACTTCAAATCTTAACTTTAAAACATACACTTTTTGTACGCGGTTATACCTCGATCAATGTAGCCTCACGCTGGATTAAAGGCAAAGATAACCCTTATGCATAGGAACTATTCACGTGTAAATCAAGTGAAAGTTCTTCCTATACCTTTGCTTTACACAGCAAAAACTTGGACATTCCCTTATCAAGATCCAATAGAAGGTGAGAATATGGGAAGACACGAGTGCACTAATGGTATAGGCAAAGTTAAAAGGAAAAGTCTTTAACTTACAACAACAAGTAAAGTACACAACTCATAGATCATCAAAAACTCATTAAGCATGAAATGTAAGAAAGTAATACTTGTAGGTAAGTTAGTTAGAACCCTCGTCTTAAGATGTCATAGCTCTCGTTTGCACAAGGCTTGTTTGATACTATTGACTCATTTGGGTTTGTCAATCAAGTGTTAGAGATTAGTGGGTTAGTAGTTAGTTAGCCATGCTATGGAGGAGTTAGTTACACATGGTTAAGAAAAGAACAACGAAAGAGAAGAGGTAAAGAGAAGGAGTTACACTATAAGAAAATAAAAGAAAAGAAGTGAAGAGTAAGGAAGTTACACTACAACAAGGAAGAAAAAGTAATAAAAAAGACAAGTAAATGGAAAGAAAAAAGAGAAGTAGTTACTTGTATTAGCTTGTCACCTCAAATACAACACTTACACACTCTCTCTCTTTCACTCTAATGGCTAAAGCTAAAACTAGAAGAAAGAAACAACAACTACAATTCCTAACAATAAAGTAACAAATACAACTCTATTCTCTGAATATCTCCTTTTCTTCAGGCCCAGGGGGTATTTATAGGCACCAGGGGAAAGGGGGCAAGGGGTGACCCCTGGCCCAAACCCCGGGCGCGCGCGCGCCCACATGGCCGCTGAAACGTGGCCTGGGTCGCGTTTTCGCGGCCCTTCCAGGGCGGCGCGCGCCTGGCTTTGGCAGCTCGCCGTCCCATCTGTCTTCTATCCACTTGATCTTCTGGATTCGTGATTTGATGCCCTGGGCTGACAAAATCTCCTCCCTAAAGTCAATAGCTACTTGGTAGCCTTTAATCACCCATTAAATGGTGGTTTAGGGTCTTCTTCTTCATTTGCACATCATTGACCTAGGATTAAGCAAGCAAAGCTTTATTAACAGAATTTTACATCAAATAACTATGAGAATGTGATAAAAAAAATTATGCAAAATTAAAGACTAATCACACCCTCACACTTATCTTTTTGCTCGTCCCGAGCAAAACAAAATAAGAAAATTATTACACACACTTTCGCAGGTGACGCGATTGCACTGAGCATGTACACAAGCCTTTAAACCTCTAGGTTTCCCCTAGAGGAGGAGTGTTGTCTACTGAGGGGTTTTCAGCAGATTGCACCCACAAAATTCAGTAAGTAAAGAAAAGTATTTAGTTGTTAGCAAAAACTCTGTTATGAAAGAGAACTTTCAATCATCTAAGTAAAAATGACCGAATGATGTAAGAATTAGGTTAACCCTCTTAAATCCTCCTATACTTTAGCCTTCACAAAAGAAGAAATTATGGTTTTTCTTTAAATTTAGAAAGGATTTTGTACTTCTAACTCAATCTGTTATTTTGCTTTAGTTAGATATGTATAATGTATATGTGTGATGTGCTTGGGATTTTTCAACTGAACTTTGAATATCATTTAAGTTTATTAATATTTGTTTATTCTTAGTTTCATTAGGCTTTCTACTTTACTCATGTACACATATCAAACCGATGACTCCCAAACCAGATGGTTTTAGGGCACCATGTGGAAAAACACCCCTCAGGTTAAATATGCAAGTAGAGTAGGTCACGAAATCAAGATTTACTTATATATATATTGATTTATATATATTTTTTTGGCGTGAATAATCATGCTTCTTGAGGCACAATTATCTAGCATTTTTTTTTTTAAGAGTTGTGTCTCTAAATCCTAAGCATGTGTGTGTAGTTTATGCATATTCTACTAAGGCTAAATAAAAGATATGAGTTATTTTCCTTATCCCTCCCAACTCTTAGTCAACCCAATCTTTCTTATTTATTTAGGCAAAAATAAAGATTCATTAATAAGGTTCCCTTAATTCCTACAACCTTTTGGTATTTTAAAGGGTATGAAATTTCTTTTCAATCTTGAGGTTTTTTTTTAATAAAAAGAAAAAAGTAAAAGTGTTAGCACCCGCCCACAACTATCTAATGCATTGTCCTCAATGAATTTTATGTAAATGCAAATGCAATAAATAGGGTGAAGAAAAGAGGTTACCGCCTTCGTCGACTCGGGCCGGCCAAGTGCGAATAGGCGAAAGAAATGTCAAACAAAAAAGATAGAAAGGGTAAGCATATAAACAATAAAGGATTTATTATATATATATTTTATTATTATTATTATTATTTAGTTGTTATGGTTAGGTGTATGTCGGGGCAAAAAGGGTCAACACACTATCATCCGGAGTCATAGGCTCAGTGGTCAAGAAGAGCTTCAGTCTTTGCCTGTTCACTTTGAATTCCGTGTTATTCTTAGGATCTACAATAATCACAGCACCGTGTGGAAAAATGGTGGGCACCATGAACGGTCCAGACCAACGAGTCTTCAGCTTCCCCGCAAAAATATGAAGCCTCGAGTTGTACAACAGAACCTTGTCTCCCAGTGCAAAGTGTTTCCGGGTTATGATTTGGTCATGGAAAAGTTTATTCCTACTTTTAGTGATTCGGGTATTCTCATAGGCTTCATTCCGTATCTCCTCTAATTCTGTGATCTGCAGTCTCCTTAGCTCACCAGCCTTATTAAGATCAAAATTGAGTTGTTTAATGGCCCATAGGGCACGGTTTTCTAACTCGACTGGTAGATGACATGCTTTTTCAAATACGATTCGATAAGGAGACATCCCCAGAACTGTCTTAAAAGCAGTGCGGCAAGCCCACAATGCATCGTTAAGTTTGACCGACTAATCCTTTCGGTTCTGTCCGACAGTCTTTTCCAAAATGCTTGATCTGTCGATTAGTGACTTTGACCTACCCATTTGTCTGGGGATGATACGAAGTAGACAACTTGTGATTGATGGAATATTTCTGCATCAGAGCTTCAAAAACTCTATTGCAGAAATGCGATCCATTATCACTAATTATCGCTCTGGGGGTGCCAAATCGGGAGAAGATGTTCTCTTTAAAAAATTTTACAACCACTTTGTTGTCATTCATCTTTGTTGGCACAGCTTCTACCCATTTAGAGACATAGTCTACAGCAACCAAATGAACTGATTGTCGGAGGAATTAGGGAATGGCCGCATGAAGTCGATACCCCAAACATCAAGAATTTCAACTTCAAGGATCGGGTTCAGGGGCATCATGTCTCTTCTAGAAATTTTCCCAATCTTCTGACAATTTGCGCATGACTTGCAAAAATGGTATGAGTCTTTGAACAAAGTGGGCTCGTAAAACCTACTTTGTAGAACCTTCCGTGCAGTCTTGCGGGGACCGAAGTGTCCTCCGCATGCAAGTTCATGGCAAAAGCTTAGCACACTCCTCTGTTCTTCCTTTGGTATGCATCATCTAATAATCTGGTTGGGACAATACTTAAAAAGATACGGCTCTTCCCAGAAGAAGTACCGTATTTGGGCAAAGAAACGCCATCGGTCTTTGCTTTATCCAGTCAGCGGGTAATTGTCCAGCGGTCAGGTAATTAACAATGTCCGCATACTAGGGTTCCTTAAGAATGGCCAGGATGTGCTCGTCTGGAAATCCTCATTGATCGGAACTTGTATGATTGGTGCGTTCAGAATTCGTGATAAATGATTAGCGATCACATTATCTATACCTCTTTTATCCCAGATTTCCAAGTCAAATTCTTGAAGCAAAAGGATCCACCGAATCAGTCAGACTTTTGCTTCCTTCTTTGTCATGAGGTATTTTAGTGCTGAGTGATCTGTAAAAATCACCGTCTTCGAGCCTAACAAGTAGGGCCAGAACTTCTCTAACACAAAGACAACGACAAAGAATTCCTTCTCAGTCGTTGTATAGTTCTGTTGGGCGTCATTCAAGGCCCTACTCGAGTAATAAATCACGTGCTGCCTATTGTTGATGCGCTGTCCTAGAACAGCGCCAATAGCAAAGTCAGAGGCATCGCACATGATTTCAAACGGTTAGGCCCAATTAGGAGCAGAAATAATAGGCGCAGAAATAAGTTCTTGCTTAAGCTTCCCCCATGACTTGAAACATTCATCGTTAAAATCAAAGAGCACATCCATAATGAGCAGTTGGTTAAGGGCCTAACAATTTTGCTAAAATCCTTAATGAACCGTCGGTAGAACCCAGCATGCCCTATAAAGGATCTAATATCCTTGATGCTTTTGGGTGGTGGAAGCTTAGCAATCACTTCTAATTTGGCCTTGTCCACTTCAATGCCTCTCCTAGAATCTCATGGCCTAAGACAATCCCCTATCTCACCATGAAGTAACATTTCTCCCAGTTTAGAGTTAGATTCTTCTTCATGCATCTCTGCAGAACTAACTCTAGGTGATGAAGACACTGGTCAAATGAATCTCCGTAGATGGAGAAGTCATCCATAAAAATCTCAAGGAAACGTTCGACCATGTCGGAGAAAAGACTAAGCATGCACCGTTGGAATGTTGCGGAAGCATTGCACAATCCAAAGGCATGCGTCAGTAAGCGAAGGTTCCGAACGGGCAGGTGAACATGGTCTTTTCTTGGTCTTCTGCAGTAATGGAGATTTGGTTGTATCCCGAGTACCCATCTAGGAAGTAGTAGTACTCATGTCCAGCCAAACGCTCAAGCATTTGGTCGATGAAGGGTAGCGGGAAGTGGTCTTTACGGTAGCTGCATTCAACTTCCTATAGTCGATACAGACACGAACCTTGGTAGGCAATCTTGTCTGAACCAACTCTTTTTGCTCATTTTCAACCATCATAAAGCCAGCTTTCTTTGGGACCGCATGAACAGGGCTAACCCATTGGCCATCAGAAATGGGATAAATGATCCCATTATCTAATAGTTTCAAAATTTCTGCTTTAACTGCCTCTTGCATGAGTGGGTTAAGCCTGCGTTATGGGTCCCTCCTGGGGGTTGTTTCATCGACTAAATGGATTCTATGTTGCACTATGGCTGGACTTATCCCTTTGATATTCTTCATCGTCCATCCAATGGCTTCCCTATATCTTTTCAGAATAAACATTAAGCTGTCCTCTTGTTGCTCAGTCAGGTGGGATGCTATGATGACTGGCAAGGTGTCCTTCTGCCCAGGTAGGCATACTTGAGGTGTTCAGGTAAGGCCTTTAGCTCTAGGGAAGATGTTGCTTCATTGGAGGCAATCTCCGGACTTGCAATCCTATGATGAGGTACACCTAAACTTGACGCCCAGTCTACTGCTGAATCTACGATCTGGTCTAGATTAAAATCCTCAGCCTCAAACTCTGCCTCTGTTTCTATCTCCTTGCCTTCCTCATGCTCACTGGTCAGATTTTCAATGGAATTGACCTCAAAAGTCTGATCATTGACATCCCTAGGTTGTCTTCCAAGATTGAAGACATTGACTTCCTTCGTCATATCTCCAAAGGTCAATCACATGGACCCATTCCTACAGTTGATTATGGTATTGGATGTAGCCAGGAATGGGCGCCCTAAGATGCTGGAGTTTGAGACCTTAGATTGGACACAGGTTGGGTCTCAAGCACAATGAAGTCAATGGGGTAGATGAAGTCCTGACCCGGATAAGGACTTCTGTGATTTTTCCCTTCGGAATCTTCACAGATCGGTCAGCTAGCTAAATGGTGACTCGAGTTGGGCTTAGCTCGCCCAACCCAAGTTGCTGGTATACTGAGAGAGGTAGCAAGTTGATACTTGCTCCCAGGTCAAGAAGTGCCCTACTAATTTTGGTTTGTCCTATGGTGCAGGAAATTGTGGGACATCCAGGATCCTTGTATTTCACCTGAATGGGACCAGATAGAATTTCACTTATATTGGTTGCAAAGAACACTTTCTTGGCCACGTTGGTCTTTCTCTTCTTCGTACACATATCCTTAAGAAATTTGTCATAAGCTAGGACTTGTTGGATAGCGTCAAGAAGAGGCACATTCAATTTGACCTGGTTGAACATCTCTAACATCTTCTCCATGTGCATATTCTTATTGTTGTTCCTAAGCCTATTGGGAAAGAGTGCTACAGTCTTATGAACTTGTTCAGCAACTTTGTCCTCGTCAGATGTGTGAGGAGTAGTTTGGGAGGAACTAGCAGAGGTGGAGGCTAGAATAGGATCGGGATGGACTGGATTTTTCTGTTGGTAGACCTGGTTGTCTACCTTCTTTCCAGATCGAAATGTGTGAATAACATTACACTGGCTGATTGATGGATCCTGAATTTCATATGCTTGATTGGAGGTTTTTGGGTTAACTAGCGGCTGACTAGGTAAAGTACCCTTTGTTTTTTTACTTAGGGAGCTAGCTAATTAGCTCATCTGCATTTCCAACCTCGATATAGCTTGTGAATGGTTGTTCAACGTTTGTCCTTGGATTTGCATGAAAGCGGTTTGGGACTTCATGAAAGCTTCCATGCTCTCCTACAACTTACAGAATTTATTTTTCATTGGTGAACTTTGAGAGGAGGAAGATGGAGCTTGACTGGGGAATTTTGGTGGAGGACTGGGATGGTGAAAATTGTTAGAGAAATTAACCCTAGGAGGATTGTTCTGGGCCTAGGAGAAATTTGGGTGATTCCTCCAACCTAGATTTTATGTTTGTGAGTAGGGATTCTGAGGCGGCCATGAGTAAGCCGCGTTCAGGTGTTCCGGTGGCACTTGCTGGGCATGAAAAATGGGGCACTCTTCAAAGACATGGTTTGGTGCCTGACAGTATGAACAACCCGGATTGTGAATTGGTGGTGGGTTATTTTGGTTGACATTGGCTGTCTCTTTCGTCTCTAGAGCCTCTATCCTCCTCATTAGGGTTGCAATCTTAGCTTCTGCAGCTATGGATGATTCTAGAGATAGGAGCCCTCCTCTTGAAGCTATAGATTGTGAATTCCTTGGCTTTTCTGAGGCTGCCTCCCATTGTAGGATTTTCTCAGCTAAATCCTCAAATAAATCCCAACCCTGATTCTCATCCTTTTGTAAGAACCCTCCCTGACACATGATTTCTAGAAGGATTTTTGTTTGATAATCTAAGCCATTGTAGAGAATCTGGCACTGACGCTATTTGTCCACACCATGATGAGGACACTGAGTTAGGAGATCTTTGAATCGCTCAAAGTATCTCCAAAATAGTTCACTCGGTTCTTGCCTAAACTGCATGATATTCCTCCTAATGAGGGCAGTTTTATGAATTGGGTAGAATTTCTTCAAGAAGGCCTTGACAAAATCATCCCATGTCGTGACAGAATCTACTGCCAAACTGTACAACCATTTCTTCTCTAGGTCCTTTAGGGAAAAAGGGATGAAACGTAACAGATTGAAGCAAAACCTGCACAAAATACAGAATTTTAGGTTTAGAAATAAAGAGGTGCAAGTGCTCAATTCTTACCGCTATAGCAAGTGGCTATGCGGGTCGTGATCCACAAGGAGGGTTTTGCGATAGAAGCGTTCACGGTTCTTTATTTAAATCTTTATGAAGACAAACGAAAGTTCTTCTTTGTTTTAAGAAATGAAAATGAAAACGAGTTATATTAAAGTTAGAAAGAAAGCAATAGAAGAAGAAGGTGGAGAAAACCAGAAAGTGACTATGTACAAATGAATTGGAAAAGAATGAAAGAAGATTTGGAAGAAGTGGTGTTGGTGATTTAATTTAAAAAAATAAAAGAAAAGAAATACAAATAATTACTTACCTTCTTTTCACCAAAAGCTTACCTTGAATCTTCAGCTACTATGTTACCTTGAATTGGAGGCAATCAGCGCATAGCCCATAAGAGTTGATTATTGGTCTCTTCCACATTACATCATCAAGACAACTCAAGCATGAAATGATACAGAGAGATACTCAATTCCATCGTCATGAGCTATCGGTGGCACTCACAAAGGCAAGGCTCTTTCGATGCTTTTAGACTCACTTGGAAGATAATTGTACCAAAAAGAAAAGTGAAGTAGAAAAGAAGAAGAAGAAAAAAACTAAAAAGAAGTACATACAAAGAAAGAACATATATTCGATTTTCATAACGATCAAAGAAAGAAAGAAACCTTACACCAGTGTCACTCTCAGCTTAAGCTTCATTCTTGTTCTTCGATGAAAGTCTGATCTCCTCTGAATTACATAAATAAAAACTAAAATTACATTAAAAAGAAAAACGAACCTAAACTAAAAATGGAAAACTAGGCTAAATCCTATCTCTGCATGGTCATCCCATTTTCAGTGAAAATACTGGCTTTTTATAGGCAAAAACCCAACCTATAGGATCCCGGGGAGATCGGGGGAGCAAACGCTCCCCCAACAACTTTAAAACAGCCGCGGAAATGCGGCTTTGGTCGCGTTTTCGCGGCCAGGGTGTGGCCAGGTGGCCACATCCTGTTGGTGGGTTTCCCTGCTTTTTTCCTTCTGCTTTTATCTTCAGTCGGTTTTCTCGTTTGAGTCCAGTATTGTGACGAAATGGCCTTTGATTCTTGGCTTTAACCGATCGATTCTGAGAGGATTCTTCTCAAGCGGTTTTCAACCTCTTGATTTTGCCCTGATTCAGTGAGCTCGAATTAATTCTGATTTAATTTAGAATTTCGGTGGGCTTTTGGCTCATTTCTCTTCATCTCCTTAAGGAATGGGCCTGCAAATAAATTAGACATTTAATTAGGACAATGCAGATTTTATTCTATAATAAGTATGGAAATATGATACTAAATATGCAACATTAGCGACCAATCACACCCCCATACCTATCTTTTGCTCGTCCTCGAGCAAAATAACTAAACTATACTAAGGATAATTAGACCACTTTCGCAGGTCACGCGATTGCACTGAGCATGTGCAACAAGCTGTTAAACCTCTAGGTTTCCCCTAGAGGACGAGTTTTATCTCGTAAGGTTTTTCAGCGGATTGTACCCACAAAATCCATAAAGAAAGAGAAATAAAGAGTTAGTATTTTCGAAAAGTATTTTGAAAGAGAAAAATATTTGAAATATAATTGTAAGATTTAAGCAATCTATAAGTTATAGGAAAACTAAATTTTTCATTCCTAAACTTAGTCTCTATTCAAAAATTTGTTATTAATCAAAGTAAGGAGTCAAATTGTACTTCTCATCTAGTCTATTACTTTACCCCAAGTCATATGCACCTTGTGACCGTGAAAATTTGACTAAGGGTTCATTAACTCTAACTCCTATGCCTTATTTATTTATATAGATATTTTTTGGTAGTATTCCTTAGTTCTATTAGGCTTTCTAATCTGCCCATGTAACGAGCCTTTAATTGATGACTCCCAAACCAAACGATCTTAGGGCACCGGGTGAGAACACCCCAAGGACATAAGGACTCGAGCAAATAAGGCCACAAAACTAAGAATTTTATTATATGAACCACTTTTAGGCGTGAATACTTATGCTTTATTAGGCACAAATACCTAGCTTAATCAGAGGATGTTTTATATATATTTTTTTCTCAAACTTATCTAATCATCTTTCGCATAAATACTAAGGTTTGCTTAGGCCAAAGCACCTAGCTAATCAATAATTAGATTTGTTTATCTTTTTTCATAGATATATTTTTCTTTTTCTTTTTTTTTATAAGGCATAAGAATCTTTGTTTTTGAACCCTAAGTGTGCTAGTGTATGAAGTGTGCATATTTCATCAAGGTAAAGATCAAGACTAACTTACTTTGACAAATTTTCTTCCTAACCCTAAAAATCAAACAAATAATCTTATTTTGACCAAGTATAAGAAATCCTAATTTAGATTTTCCTAATCCTTAAAATTAACTTAATTTCTTACAAAAAATATGTCAAAATATTATTTCTATTTTCAAAAAGTTTTGAAAAGCAAAGAAAATGTTAAATTTTTTTTTTATAAAAAGAAAACAAAAGTTATGTTAGAACCCTCCCCCAACATCTCATGCATTATCCTCAATGTATGAATTAATGCATAGATGCATGAAAAAGACGAAAGGGAAGGAAAATGTTACTTTAAGGTGGTGATTCCGGTGGTGGTCTGATTGGTCCACGAAATGTAGCCCAATCGACTTTTCGTTGGGTTCAGAGGAACCCACCAGAAATTTCACTAATATAACCCATTAAAATGATGAATCCATAAAGGATTTTTATTAAATATTTGTCCCCATCTAATTTTCAAATTTCATAATTAATTTTGGAGTCAAATTTGTCAACCACCTTGTCCCAGAATGGAGTATGAATGATAGAATGATTGACTTGGACTCAGGAAGTATAGGAACTAATACCGACTCAGGAAGGTGACTTAAGTCAAGTAAAGGTTCAGGAGTCGAGATTGGTTCAAGAAGTATGTCCAAGTCAAGAAGTTGAAACTCAAGTCCACATTCATTTTCCAACAATAGAATGTGACTTAATATTGGTGATTCAAGTTCAGGAATGATAGGTGTGGGAATCAAAACTGACTCTAAAATATTATCTAAGTCAGGCAACAAAACATGAGTCAATATTGATTCGGGAATTTGAACTTGATCACAGATTTGAGAATCTAGGTCACATTTCTCATTGAGTTCATTTCATAGAAATGAGAACTTGCCAATTTATCAATGGGATTTTCAAAATTATAAAATTGGTCAAGTTTAACATGATGATCATCAAAGATAAGCGATTCAATTTCATTATAAATTGGCACAAGATTCAATGTTGACTCGGAAAAAGATTGAAACAGGTGAAGACACCGAGTCATTATTAAATCAGGAAGTAAAATTGAATCACTGAGTTGAGGTTCATGATCATATTCATTTTCAAGTTCGATTTCAGGAAAAGGATAACTTGCCAAACTGTCAATAGTCTTTTCAAAATTTGGAGTTTGAGCAAGTTCAAATGATTGTTCTGAAATGGAACCTTCATTTCCAAAACAACATCACTCTTTGGCTCTAACAGAATGGTTAGTGATATCAGAACTGGTCAAATGGTGGGAACGTAGAGATTGGACCATCATATCTATGTCACGATTACGAGCGTTTTGAGCCTGAGTCATGGCGTCAAGCATCTTTTCATAGTTGATAGGTTCATTGTTTTGATGAAAAGATGAAGCGTTGTCTTGGAATTGGTGGTGAAATTGTGAGTCCATCAGATTTTGAGATTTTTGTTTGGACTCACGCATACTCATTTCCAAAATTGATAATTTTCTATTTTGGACTGGTGGAACTGAGTATGAATCTTGAAAATATTGTGGACTTGGTGGAGAAGGAGGACAAGTTGGTTGAAAATTATACTCGGGGGAGGTGAATCCCCACTGACTCTATGAAGAGTTGAAATCATTATGGAAATTATGGTTATAAGATTGGGGACATGGGTTATATTGATTCGGATAAGACCAATTCGGCACACTAGGTTAGTTAAAGTTATGATATGCCGGGTTGGTAATACCCGAAAATGAAGTCGGTGTGTAATATGGATTATTATTAAAATTGGAAAAATTGTTATTATAAGCCATATCACACAATAGAATACAAACAAAAAGAAAGAAAAACAAACAAATAAACAAACAAAAAAGAAAAATTCTAACCTAAGTTAGGGTAGACCTATGACCTAGACGACTCCTAACTGGTTAGACTGTCCACAAGAGGTATTATGCAGACTTTGACCACAAGCTAATCAGCCAGGTCAGGGCAAGGTTGGTGGGAGGTTTTCCGTCAAAGACGTTCCTTAATTAAATAACCGCCAACCTTCAGGCTTTCGGCCCTTAATCCCTTTCCTAGACACTGATTTTGAAGGAGTCAAATTCCAACACTTTTCTCCTTAGGATAATCTCCTAATTGAGTCTGAGATGTCCCTAGGGTCAACGTCTACTCATTTTTAGTTAGGCTTGGGTTAGTGAGTGCTTGGAATCTGATTTTTGGGCTAAGGAAGGGTATTAAATCCCCACCTTATCTTGTTAATGGGTGGTGCGCTTAAAATCAATTTGTGCAAGTGTACAAGATATGTAAATAAGATTCACTCAAAGCGATGTAATTCAACCAAGAGATGAGTCCTATTCTACATGCAATGCGAACGTACCTTGCTCCAGCACTCTTCAACAGTAAAATAAAAGAATTGAAAAGACACGTGCCTAAAATGCAAACGTCTAATCAATTTTTTATCTTTTCAACAAGTATTTTATTGTTGGTTTATTAGCAGGCTTAAGGTGATGACATATAAAAAAAACAAATTGCAGAAAACTAGAATTTTGCAAATCAAGCAGCCCTGCAAAAACAACGTTAGTAGTCAACTCTTTTTTGCCGCGAAACCGCGGCTTGGGCCGCGAAAACGCGGCAAAGCAGACGGTAATTGGTTCTGCTTTCTAGAGCAGAGGCCCAATACCACTTATATGTTACTGCAATCTTAATTTCCTGCTTTTCTTGCCCTATAACCTGCAACAGAGAAGAAAATTCGTTTTAGTTCTAAAAAATTTTCAATAAAAATCAGATTTCAATAAAAACGTTACCCTCCTCGGCAACGGCGCCAAAATTTGATTGAAGCAAAACCTGCACAAAAAATACAGAATTTTAGGTTTAGAAATAAAGACGTGCAAGTGCTCAATTCTTACCGCTATAGCAAGTGGCTATGCGGGTCGTGATCCACAAGGAGGGTTTTGCGATAGAAGCGTTCACGGTTCTTTATTGAAATCTTTATGAAGATAAACGAAAGTTCTTCTTTGTTTTAAGAAATGAAAATGAAAACGAGTTATGTTAAAGTTAGAAAAGAAAGCGATGATGAAGAAGGTGGCGAAAACCAGAAAGTGACTATGCACAAATGAATTGGAAAAGAATGAAAGAAGATTTGGAAGAAGTGGTGTTGGTGATTTAATTTACAGAAATAATAAAAAGAAATACAAATAATTACTTACCTTCTTTTCACCAAAAGCTTACCTTGAATCTTCAGCTACTATGTTACCTTGAATTGGAGGCAATCAGCGCATAGCCCATAAGAGTTGATTATTGGTCTCTTCCACATTACATCATCAAGACAACTCAAGCATGAAATGATACAGAGAGAGACTCAATTCTATCGTCATGAGCTATCGGTGGCACTCGCAAAGGCAAGGCTTTCGATGCTTTTAGACTCACTTGGAAGACAATTGTACCAAAAAGAAAAGTGAAGTAGAAAAGAAGAAGAAGAAGAAAACTAAAAAGAAGTACATACAAAGAAAGAACATAGATTCGATTTCATAATGATCAAAGAAAAGAAAGAAACCTTACACCAGTGTCACTCTCAGCTCAAGCTTCATTCTTGTTCTTCGATGAAAGTCTGATCTCCTCTGAATTACATAAATAAAAACTAAAATTACATTAAAAAGAAAACAAAAACCTAAGCTAAAAATGGAAAACTAGGCTAAATCCTATCTCTGCATGGTCGTCCCATTTTCAGTAAAAATACTGGCTTTTTATAGGCAAAAACCCAACCTACAGGATCCCGGGGAGATCGGGGAGCAAACGCTCCCCCAACAACTTTAAAATAGTTGCGGAAATGCGGCTTTGGCCGCGTTTCCGCAGCCAGGGTATGGCCAGGTGGCCACACCCTGTTGGTGGGTTTCCCTGCCTTTTCCTTCTGCTTTTATCTTCAGTTGGTTTTCTCGTTTGAGTCCAGTACTGTGACGAAATGGCTTTTGATTCTTGCTTTAACCGATCGATTCTGAGAGGATTCTTCTCAACCGGTTTTCAACCTCTTGATTTTGCCCTGATTCAGTGAGCTCGAATTAATTCTGATTTAATTCAGAATTTTGGTGGGCTTTTGGGCTCATTTCTCTTCATCTCCTTAAGGAATGGGCCTGCAAATAAATTAGACATTTAATTAGGACAATGCAGATTTTATTCTATAATAAGTATGAAAATATGATACTAAATATGCAACATTAGCGACCAATCAGTAACCTAACGACATCGTCTCCTAGCTGGGGTATACGCATCATGAGGCACACTTCTTCAAATTTCCTAACAAAGAAGTATATGTTCTCCGATTCTAAACCATTAAACTTGGGAAGAGTATTGATGAATTGAGGCTTTAATTCAAATTATTTCTGTTTACCTCAGGCAGTTTTATAGAAGATGGTAATGAGGTTCTGATCGAGTAAAATCTGTCCTGAAGTGACGCCATCACCGGCTCTGGTGCAAGGGTAGAGAAGTGTTTCTTGTTAATCTGAAAGTTGCAGGATCTCCCACCCACTCTTGCATGCAGCACACCACAAACAACGTGAAAACAACAAACAATCGAAAGGAATAAAAAACAAACAAAAGAAAGAGAAACAACGACAAAGCCTTAGTCTAAGGTACCAGGACCTAGACGACTCCTAACTGGTCGATTCTCCGGTGAAGGTTGTTGCAGGAACTCGACTACTAGCTAATCAGCCAGGAAAGGCAAAGCTCGGGGAGAGGTTGAAATCACCTAGAGGGGGGTGAATAGGTGATAATGCTAATCAATGGACAAATAAAAGCTTATGATGCAACAATCACCCAAAACAAGACTAGAAGCCGAATACCCCGTAAAGGGCTCAGAACTTCTTCCTCGTGATTCCTCTAAATAAGAGTTTATGGTGCGTATTGCAATCTTGTTGTATGAGTATTTGATTGACAAGATGAATATGAAACAAGTGAATATAGCAATGAATATGTTAAAGCAAGTACAATGTTGCAAAGAATATGAAGAGCAAGTATATGAAGCAATGAATAAGAAGCAATGAATAACTAGCAAGGAATTAAAGTAAGAAGCAAGTAAAACAAACCCAAACACCATTTTTTCCAAGGTTCGAGCACCCAGCTCTACGTCCCCACCTTCACGCAGAAGGATTTCTAACCACTATAACTTCACAAAGAGTTACAATCACACTGGAGTACCCAACTCCACAATCTCAAGTACAAGTATTCTCTTGGTGATCAAAAGACCACAAACTCTCTTTTGAAAAATCCTTTTCCCTTACAAAAGCCCTGTAAAATAATGAGTAAAATTAAAGCTCTAGTATTTGTAAGTGGAAAAAGAAAAAGAATTTGAGAGAGTTTTGAAACAAAAAGCTTCAGAAATGAGAGAGATTTTTCAGTACAAAAACCAGAACAAAACTCTTTTGAAAGCTCTTTAAACTTTGAATATTTTGCAAAATGATTGTTGTCAATCCCATAACCCTAATCACCCCTATTTATAGGATAGAGCTAGGGATTAAAGGGTAAACTAACAAAATGATAATTAGGAAGTATTTGATCCAGAAAATAGCCCCTAAGCACGTTTAGAGACAAAAAGCTCGTTTTAAAACGTGTATTAAAAAATAGTTGTTATAGGCTGAAACACAGCCACGGTTGACCGGCCGGTCGACGGGGTTTCATATAAAAAGAGCCGTTGCAGCTCACGGTCGACCGCAACAAACAGGGAGTTGCTTGCTTACAGTCAGCCGAATGTCGGTCGACCGAAGTGGGGTACGGTCGACCGCCCGGTCGACCGGGAAACATGCACACATGCACGCACCATCCGGTCAGAATTCCGGTCGACCGGTCGGTCGACCGATCTGACCTGACATAGAGGCGGTCGACCGACTCAGGTCAAAAACTGAAATTTGAAAAGGATTTTGAGGAGATTTTGATGGTTTACAAAATAGTTTTGATCAGAACTATATATAGTACACAAAATTGAGTTTATAAGAAAATACTATATTTAAAAATATTTTGTACATATATATAGGAGAATTTTTTAGAAATGACATGTGCGCAAAAACTTGTGTGTGGGAATTTTGAGCTTCAAACCTATTCACTATTCTTTAACAAACTATAAAACTAAAAACAAATCTAATGAAGTCTCTTGAGCAAAAATGAAGTCTTGAGCCATGTAATGCCTTGCTAGAGCCTTCTCTTCTATGGACATTCCCTCTTGTGCCATATACCTTGTTTGCTCCATGAACCTAGAAAATCTTTGCAGTAGCTAAGCAATGTCCTTCAAAAATGGTACTAACCTGAAACTTATCTTGAACAAACTTATTAGTACCATATAGCTTCTATGTGTTTCGTTATCATCAAAACTTTAAACAAATGGAGAGTGTAATCGTTTGGGCCAACAATCTCCCCCTTTTTGATGATAACAAAAAATAGGCTATATCAAAAAGATATAATGAGAGAGGTAAAACTCCCCCTCAAATTATGCTACATTAAACAAGTAAAAGCAATTCAAAAACCATAAAGATCAATAATTTGAAGCAAGTAAAAACATGAGACTAAAAACACTTGCAAACCATATACACTTGCAAACCAAAACCAAAACCAAATAAACTAATTTTTCTCCCACTTTTTGTCATACATCAAAAAGGAATAAAGAAACAAGGAAAACATTATTATTCAATAACACAAACATTAAGTTCACCACATATAAAGGAAAATCTATTAAAATCAAGAGGTTTAGTGAAATATCGGCAAGTTGCAAATCAAAAGAAACATAATCAATCTCTATATCACCTTTCTCAAAATGATCTCTAAGAAAGTGATATCTAATCTCAATGTGCTTAGTCTTACTATGTTGATTTGCATTCTTAATCATAAGAATAGTATTAGTATTATCACAAAATTATTTTATATGGTCATAATGCAAATCATAGTCAAGGAGAGTATGTTTCATCCAAAGGACTTGTGCACAACAAGCCCCCGCCGCAACATACTCCGCTTCGGCGGTTGAGAGGGCTACCGAATTTTGTTTCTTAGAGGACCATGAAACAAGACAATTACCAAGAAATTTGCATGTCCCACTAGTACTCTTTCTATCCACCCTACAACCCGCATAATCGGCATCCAAAAACTCGTCATTGAAAAATCTCCGATTTTCGGATACCAAAGACCCATTCCAATTGTGCCCTTAATATAACGAATAATGCGTTTTACTGCAATAAGATGAGACTCTTTAGGACACGATTGGAATCTAGCACAAAGACACACACTAAACATTAAATCCGGCCTACTTGCCGTTAAATACAACAAACTACCAATCATGCTTCTATATAACTTAATATCAACACATTTACCTTGGTCATCCATATCAAGCTTGGTGGTAGTTGCCATTGGAGTGTTGCAAACTTTCGAACCTTCAAGTCCAAATTTCTTTATTAGTTCCTTTGCATACTTAGCTTGACATATGAATATCCCATCCCGCATTTTCTTGATTTGGAGTCCAAGAAAGAAGTTCAATTCACCCATTGAAGACAGTTCGAATTCAAGTTGCATACACTTTTCAAAATCCTTGCATAAAAGCTCATTAGTAGAACCAAAATTATATCATCAACATAAATTTGCACTATTAGAATGTCGTTATCAACATGCTTAGTAAATAATGTTGTGTCTACTTTGCCTTTAACAAAATCATTGGAAAGAAGAAAACTAGAAAGCCTTTCATACTAGCTCTAGGAGCTTGCTTTAATCCATACAAAGCTTTATCAAGTTTAAAAACAAAATTAGGATGAACATGATCAACAAAACGGGAGGTTGTTCAACATAAACTTCTTCATTTATAAAACCATTTAAAATACACTTTTTATATCCATTTGAAAAAGTTTAAAATTTTTAAAAGATGCGTAAGCTAGTGTCATCCGTATGGCTTCAAGCCGTGCTACGGGGTGCAAAGGTTTCCTCAAAGTCAATTCCTTCAACTTGAGTGTAACCTTGGGCCACTAACCTAGCTTTATTCCTAATCACATTTCCTAACTCATCCATCTTATTCCTAAAAATCCACTTAGTACCAATTATTGGTTATCGTGGGGCCTAGGAACAAGGTGCCAAACTTGGTTGCGCTCAAATTGATTGAGTTCTTCTTGCATAGCTAGCAACCAATATGAGTCACCCTCGGCTTCGAGGATGTTTTTGGGTTCAAAATGAGAAATGAATAAAAAGTTACCACATAAGTCATGGAGTTTGAAGCGAGTTGTTACCCCTTTAGATACATCACCTATGATGAGATCTTTGGGATGATTTATAACGAATCTCCAATCTTTCAGAAGTGGTTGAGATTGTTCCACTTCTTCCTTTTGAACTTCACCAATAGGTTCTTGCTTTTCTTCTTGAATGGGTGAGTCCTTCAAGAAAATTTTCTCCATGTCCTCACCTAGTGAGTCAATCTCTATAACATTCTCAACAACAACATTAGATTCTTCAATTTAACATGCATGGATTCTTCAATGGTAAAGAGAAGATTTATTGAATACTCTAAAAGCTTTGCTAGTAGTAGAATATCCAACAAATATTGCTTCATAAGCCTTAGCATCAAATTTACCCAAGTTATCTTTTGTATTTAAAACAAAACACTTGCATCCAACACCTTGAAATATGAAACATTTGGTTTTCTAGAATGATAAATTTCAAAAGATGTCTTGAAAGTATTTTTACACAAATAAATACGATTTGATATGTAGCATGCGGTGTTTACGGCCTCGGCCCATAGATATTGAGGGAGGTCATATTCACTTATCATAGTCCTAGCCATCTCTTGAAGGGTTCTATTCTTTCTTTCTACAACTTCATTTTGTTGTGGAGTTCTAGGACATGACATTTCATGCTTGATTCCCTTTTCATCACAATAAGTCATGAAGAGTTGGTTAACAAACTCACCACCTCTATCACTTCTTATTTTCAAATCAAAAAACCTTTTTCTTTTTCAACCCTTTTTCGAAAAGTCTTAAATTGCAAAAAAGTTTAATCTTTGTGTTTCAAAAAGAAAACCCAAGTGAAACGAGAAAAATCATCAACTAAAACAAAAATATATCTACTTCCATTTAAGCTTTTAGTTTTAGTTGGTCCAAAAGATCCATATGAATTAATTCTAATGGCCTAGTTGACATGATATCCTTGATTGGTTTGAAAGAAGACTTGGTTTGTTTCCCAAGTTGGCACACACCACAAATGCGGTCTTTTTCAAACTTCAAGCAAGGAATACCCTTCACCAATTCCTTAGAATTAATCCTAGCAAGATGATCAAAAGATGCATGTCCTAATCTTCTATGCCAAAGCCAAGAAACCTCATCAAAAGCATTCAAGCATTTAGTAGAACAATTCAAATTAAGTATGTCAATGATATAGACATTATTATCATGAAAACCGGTGAGAATACATTTATTGGTTTTACAATCAAAGATTTTGCAAGAAGAATCATCAAACACAACTTTAAGATCACAATCACAAAGTTGACTTATACTAAGCAAGTAATGTTTAAGTCCATCAACAAGAACAACATTTTCTATAATAGGAGATGCACCAATTTGAATGTTACCTATACCGATGATAGTGCCCTTGGAATCATCTCCGAAGGTGACGGTGCCACCTTCAACGTACCTTGATAGGGTTATAAAGTTGTTGATATCCCATGTCATATGTCTTGAACAACCACTATCAAGGTACCACCGCTCCTTACTTCTTGGAGCCTTGGTGTGTACCTACATAAAATAATTTAGGACTTGATTTTGGTACCCACATTTTCTTGGGTCCTAAAGTTTTAGTGTCATGAACCCACACAAGATTATTAGATCTATTTATTTGGTCATAGCAAAACTTAGCTAAGTGGCAATTTCGACTACAATAAGTACATCTATAAACTCTTCCATATTTAAATGCATAATGAGTGTGTGGCCTACTAACATGTGACTTGTGTGCATGAGTAGATTTAACATGTGAAGTGTTGACATGATGAGCATTTTTAGCATGAGTAGTCTTAACATGTGGAGAGTGCTTCTTTGCAAACATTTCCTCTAATTTCTTAGTATTAAAAGCATAATCCTTTAAAACATTTTCAAAATCAACAATTCTAGTTTTTAACAAAGAAAGTTCATTTTCATCAACTTTTGGAAATTTTGCTTTACAAGCTACTTTATAAGCATCAAAAATCTCTTTTAGTTGAAACAAGATTAGAAGAAATTTCTTCTTTTCTTTTGAAATAATAGCAAGTTGGTTTTTAAGCAATTCAATTTCCTTTTTCAATTTAGAGCATTCTACCTTTTTATCATCAAAGCTTTCAGAAAGTTCAACAAAAGCATGAACAAGCATTTCTCTACTTATTTCATTTTCTTCATCAAGAGGTTGAGAGGTTACCTTGGGTGTGTTTGCCATAAAATACATATTTGCCGTGTCCACCTCATCTTCGGACTCGCTTTCCGAATCCTAAGTGGCTTAGTATGCTTTCTTTTCAACCGGCCTCTTTTGCTTGAAGGAGGAAGTCACCTTTTTCTTGAAATCCGGGCAATCGGTCATAATGTGTCCGGGCTTCCGGCAATTGTAGCATATGATTCTTCTCTCCTCCTTCCCTTCCAATTTCCTTCTAAAGTTGAGTTTATTCTTATGGTACATCCTCTTCACATTTCTTACTACAAGAGATAGCTCCTCATCATCTTCTTCATCTTCTTCATCGTCGTCAATAGTGGAGGAAGACTTGAAAGTTATGGACTTCTTCTTTTGAGGTACCGCTTCTTCTCTTGCCTTCTTTTCCATTTCATGAGTCTTAAGGTTTCCAATAGACTTATGAGATCCATTTCATTTTTATCATTCAACTCTTTTAAGGTGGTAGCCTTGATCTCTCATGATGAAGGAAGAGCTCGAATCACTTTGCGCACCTTTTGATCATTGCTTATATCATCACCTAGAGAAGAAAGAGCATTGGTAATCTTAGTAAACCTTGTAATCATAGAATCAATAGACTCATCTTCAAGCATTTTAAAACTTTCATATTGGGACCTCAAGAGATCTATCTTAGCTCTCTTGGCTTGTGATGTCCCCTCGTGTGTGACTAACAAGTGTTGCCAAATCTCATAGGCGGATTGTAATGTATAACCCGTGTATGATCATCCTCATTCAGGGCGGTGAGAAGGAAATTTTGGGCCTTAGAATTAGCCTCATATTCTTTGTAGGTAAAGTCGGACCAAGTGCTCTCCTCACTATCGGGTCTAATGTAGGGTTTGGTCAAGGATTTAGCAACTAAACTACCTAGGGATTGTAAAAAGATAGTCATCCTAACCTTCCAAATAGGAAAATTAAGTCCATCAAATTTAGGAGGGTTTTGATGTAATCGGCCATGTTTACTAATGTATGAATGAGAGAATGCAAATAGTGATTAGCAAATTTTAGGATCTCTCTAAGGATGTTAAGCCAAACCTAGAGTCCAAGCTCTGATACCAATTGAAATCACCTAGAGGGGGGGTGAATAGGTGATAATGCTAATTAATACACAAATAAAAGCTTATGATGCAATAATCACCCAAACAAGACTAGAAGCCGAATACCCCGTGAAGGGTTCTGAACTCCTTCCTCGTGATTCCTCTAAATAAGAGTTTGAGGTGCGTATTGTTATCTTGTTGTATGAGTTTTGATTGACAAGATGAATATGAAACAAGTGAATATAGCAATGAATATGTAGAGCAAGTACAATGTTGCAAAGAATATGAAGAGCAAGTATATGAAGCAATGAATAAGAAGCAATGAATAACTAGCATGGAATTAAAGCAAGAAGCAAGTAAGCCAAACGCAAACACCGAGAATTTTTCCGAGGTTCGAGCACCCAGCTCTACGTTCCCGCCTTCATCCAGAAGGATTTCTAACCACTATAACTTCACAAAGAGTTACAATCACACTGGAGTACCCAACTCCACAATCTCAAGTACAAGTATTCTCTTGGTGATTAAAAGACCACAAACTCTCTTTTGAAAAATACTTTTCCCTTACAAAAGCCCTATAGAACAATGAGTAGAATTGAAGCTCTAGTATTTGTAAGTGGGAAAAAGAAAAAGAATTTGAGAGAGTTTTGAAACAAAAAAGCTTCAGAAATGAGAGATTTTTCAGCACAAAAACTAAGAACAAAACTCTTTTGAAAGCTCTTTAAACTTTGAATATTTTGCAAAATGATTGTTGTCAATCCCATAACCCTAATCACCCCTATTTATAGGATAGAGCTAGGGATTAAAGGGTAAACTAACAAAATGATAATTAGGAAGTATTTGACCCAGAAAATAGCCCCTAAACACGTTTAGAGACAAAAATCTTGTTTTAAAATGTGTATTAAAAAATAGCCGTTACAGGCTGAAACATAGCCACGGTCGACCGGCTGGTCGACCGGGTTTCAAATAAAAAGAGTCGTTACAGCCACGATCGACCGCTCGGTCGACCACAACAAACAGAGAGTTGCTTGCTTACAGTCGGCCGAATGTCGGTCGACCGAAGTGGGGTACGGTTGACCGCCCGGTCGACCGGGAAACGTGCACACATGCACGCACCCAACGGTCAGAATCCCGGTCGACCGGTCGGTCGACCGATTTGACCTGACATAGAGTCGGTCGACCGGTCGGTCGACTGGCTCAGGTCAAAAACTGAAATTTGAAAAGGATTTTGAGGAGATTTTGATGGTTTACAAAATAGTTTTGATTAGAACTATATATAGTACACAATATTGAGTTTATAAGCAAAATACTATATTTAAAAATATTTTGTACATATATATAAGAGAAATTTTTAGAAATGACATGTGCGCAAAAACTTGTGTGTGGGAATTTTGAGCTTCAAACCTATTCACTATTGTTTAACAAACTATAAATTAAAAACAAATCTAATGATGTCTCTTGAGCAAAAATGAAGTCTTGAGCCATGTAATACCTTGCTAGAGCTTCTCTTCTATGGACATTCCCTCTTGTGCCATATGCCTTGTTTGCTCCATGAACCTAAAAAATCTTTGCAATACCTAAGCAATGTCCTTCAAAAATTGTACTAACCTGAAACTTATCTTGAACAAACTTATTAGTACCATATAGCTTCTAAGTGTTTTGTTATCATCAAAACTTTAAACAAATGGAGAGTGTAACCGTTTGGGCCAACAGAGGTTTCCGGGCGTGAGCCACGAGCCTAATTACGCCAAACCATTGAGCTTTCGAGGCTTTGCCTCTCAATCCACTTTCCTTAGACACCGATTTTGCAGGAGTATAGTTCTTGCAAGTTCCAACCTCAGTTAATCTCTTAGTGAGTCAGAGATGTCCCTAGGGCCAACGTCTATCAATTTTTAGTTAAGCCTTGGGATAGTGTGAGTGCGCTTGGAGACGGTTTTTGGGCTAAGGAAGGGTGATGAAATCTCCACCTTATCTTGTTTATTTGAGTTTTGCCCTTAAAGTCAATTGTTCAAGGGTATAGTTTATTCACAACAAGGTAACACTCAAAGCGATAAATCACTCCAAAATGTTGGTCCTATTCTATATGAATGCACACGTATCTTTTCTCCAGCACTCTTCAACAGAAATTGAAATGAATTGAAATAGACACGTGCTCTAAATGGAAAAGTCTAATCCAAATTTCAATTAAGCAACAAGTGAATTTCTGTTGAGTTTATTACACATGTAAAGGGTGAAGCATTCAATGGAACTAAAAAAAATGAGAAAGCAATTTTTAGCGGCTTTCGGCAACCCTGCAAACGAGTTTGTTAGTACTTCAATCGGAAAAAACTCGCTTTTACATGAATTTTTCCAAGGGCAAATGAATCCTCGTCAACGTCTTTGGCCACCACTTTTGCTTCCCGTGATAGTGAGCTCCTTTGTACTTCTCCTACACACAAGAACAAAGAAAAATCTTTAGTATTGAACGATAAACCTGTTCCCTCCCCGACAACGGCGCCAAAATTTGATCGGCAAAAAGCAAGCACAAGAATAAGTAAAAAGAGTGTGGGTTGATGTTACTGCTTTTACGATTCTTCCGTAGTAGCGAAGTGGCTATACGGGTCGTATCCACAAAGAGGGAGAGCGATGGAAGCTTGATGCGGCTTCTTTGTTCAAGAAGAGAGAAAGTTCTTTGTTTTAAAGAAAGAATTAGAAAATGAAAACAAGTGGGTTTCAAGAATTGTTTGAAAATGATTTGGTGGTTTGTAAAGTTGGAGTTTCTTAATGGTAAAAATGCATGGCTAACTTTCTACTAAGTGCTCCCACTAATCTCTAACTTCTTGAAGATGTTACCTCACGATGGATCATAGGCAAACATAACCTTTATGCATAGGAACTATTCACGTGGAAATCGAGTGAAAGTTCTTCCTATAACTTAGCTTTACACGGCAAAAACTCGGACATTCCCTTATCAAGATCCAATAGAAGGCGAGAATAAGGGAAGACACGAGTGCACTAATGGTACCGGCAAAGTTAAAAGGAAAAGTCTTTAACTTACAACAACAAGTAAAGTACACAACTCATAGATTATCAAAAACTCATTAAGCATGAAATGTAAGAAAGTATACTTGTAGGTAAGTTAGAGTTAGAACCCTCGTCTTAAGATGCCATAGTTCTCGTTTGCACAAGGCTTGTTTGATACTATTGACTCATTTGGGTTTATCAATCAAGTGTTAGAGATTAGTGGGTTAGTAGTTAGTTAGCCATGTTATGGAGGAGTTAGTGTTGGCCCAAAAGGTTACACTCTCCATTTGTTTAAGTTTTGATGATAACAAACCACATAGAAGCTATATGGTACTAATAAGTTGCTTAGAATGTATTTCAGGTTAGTACTATTCATAATGGTCCTTTCATAGCTATTGCAAGGTTTGCAAGGTTTATGATACTTAAGGCAAGACAAAAGGCAAATGGTGAAAGAGGACGTTTTCATAGAAGAGAAGGCTCTAGCTTGATGTAACGCGGCTAAGGGACTTCATTTCTTAGTTTTTATATTTTTAGTTTGTTAAAGAATAGTGAATAGGTTTGAAGCTCAAAATTCCCCACACACAAGATTTTTGTGCACATGATTTTTCTAAAAGAAATTTCTCATATATATATATATATACAAATTATTTTTAAACATATTTTATTACTTACAAACTCTATTTTATATGTATACCATGTCTTGATCAAAAGTATAAAAAAAATTTATCAAGATCTTCAAAGCATTTTTCAAAAGAATAGTTTTTGGCCTGTTGCGGTCGACCGGGCGGTCGACCGGCTCTGTTTCTGGTCAGAACGGTCGACCGACCGGTCGACGGGAATCTGATCGTTTGAGGCGTGCATGTGTGCACGTTTCCCGGTCGACTGGGCTGTTGACCGGACCCCATTTCGGTCGACCGACCTTCGGCTGACTAAAAGTCCTCTACTCTCTGTTTGTTTCGGTCGACCAGGCGGTTGACCGTGGGCTAACAACGACTAAATTTTTTGAAAACCCGGTCGACCGTGGCTGGATTTCAGCCTTAATGACTAGTTGATTTAACACATTTTTAAACGTGTGTTTTCTCTCTAAATGAATTTAGGGGATGGTTTTTGGTAAGAAATTTCCTAATTACTTATTATAATTGTTTACTCTTTTATCCCTACCCTTGTCCTATAAATAGGGATGTTTAGGGTTGAGGTGATTACAACAATCATTTGCAAAAGAATTCAAGTTTAAAGGCTCTCAAAAGAAATTTTTGTGCTCTGTTTTGTGCTCAAAATTCTCTTTCTTTTCTGAAGTTTTTGGTTCAAAACTCTCTTCATATTTATTCTCTTTTTTCACTTACAATACTTGAGCTTCAATCCTACACATTATTCTATAGGGTTTTTGTAAGGGAAAAAGGTTTTTCAAAAGAGAGTTTGTGGTCTTTTGATCACCAAGAGATTCTTGTATTTGTGGCTCCACTACCTCTGGACTAGAGGAGTGTGATTGAGGAGTTGGGTACTCCGATGTGGTTGTAACTCTTTGTGAAAGTTATAATGGTTAGAAATCCTTCTGGGTGAAGGCGGAGACGTAGAGCTGGGTGCTCGAACCTCGGAAAAATTCTCTGTGTTTGCGATTTGTTTACTTGCTTTATTACCTTGCTTTATATTCATTGCTATATTCACTTGCTTCATATTCATTGCTTTATTGTCGATCAATACTCACACAATAAGATTGCATTGCGCACCTCAAACTCCTATCTAGAGGAATCAGGAGGAAGGAGTTCAGAGCCCTTCACGGGGTATTCGGCTTCTAGTCTTGTTTCGGGTGATCGTTGCATCATAACTTTTTAAATTTGTGCATTGATTAGCATTATCACCTATTCACCCCCTCTAGGTGATTTCAATTGGTATCAGAGCTAGGACTCTACTTTTTGGCTTCACATCCTTAGAGAGATCCTAAAATTTGCTAATCACTATTTGCATAATTTTCATTCATACACTAGTAAAGATGGCCGGTAACATTAAGACCCCTCCCAAATTTGATGGACTCAACTTTCCCATATGAAAAGTTAGGATGACTATTTTTCTACAATCTCTATGTAGTCTAGTTGCTAAGTCCTTGACCAAGCCCTATAGTAGACCCGAAAGTGAAGAGGACACTTGGTCCGAACTCACCTTCAAGGAATATGAGGCTAACTCTAAGGCTCAAAATGCCCTACTCTTAGCTTTGAATGAGGATGATCTAACACGGGTTATCCATTACAAATCCGCCTTTGAGATTTGGCAACACTTATTGGTCACTCATGAGGGGACATCACAAGTCACGAGAGCTAAAATAGATCTCTTGCGTTCCCAATATGAAAGTTTTAAAATGCTAGAAGATGAATCCATTGATGATATGATTACAAAGTTTACTAAGATTACCAATGCTCTTTCTTCTCTAGATGATGATATAAGCAACGACCAAAAGGTACGTAAAGTGATTCGTGCTCTTCCCTCATCATGGGAAATCAAAGCTACCACCTTGAAGGAGTTGAATGACAAAGATGAGATGGAGCTCATAGGTCTCATCGGCAATCTAAAGACTATTGAGATGGAGAAGAAAGCTAGAGAAGAAGCGGTACCTCAAAAGAAAAAGTCCATAACTTCCAAGTCTTCCTCTACCAACTACGACGATGAAGAAGATGAAGAAGAGGATGAAGAGCTATCTCTCCTTGTGAGAAATGTTAAGAGAATGTACCGTAAGAACAAGCTTAACTATAGAAAGAAATGGGAAGGGAAGGAGGAGAAAAGAATCATATGCTACAATTGTTAGAAACCCGGACACATCATGACCGATTGTCCCGATTTCAAGAAAAAGATGACCTCCTCCTTGAAGCAAAACAGGCCATTGAAAAGAAAGTATACAAAGCAACTTGGGATTCGAAAAGTGAATCTGAAGATGAAGTCGACACGGCAAACATGTGTTTCACGACAAACACACCCAAGGTAACCACTCAACCACTTGATAATGAAAATGAAATAAGTAGAGAAATGTTATACATGCTTTTGTAGAACTTTCTGAAAGTTTTGATGATAAAAAGGTAGAATGTTCTAAATTGAAAAAGAAAATTGAGATGCTTAAAAACCAACTTGCAATTTCTTCAAAAGAAAAGGATGAACTTTCTTCTAATCTTATTTCAACAAAAAGAGAGTTTGATGCTTATAAAGTTGCTTATAAAGCTAAATTTCCAAAAGTTGTTGAAAATGAATTATCTTTGTTAAAAACAAAAATCAATGATTTGGGAAATGTCTTAAAAGAATGTGCTTTTAATACTACTAAATTAGAGGAAATGTTTTCAAAGAAGCATTTGCACACTCCACATGCTAAAAATGATAAATCAACTCATGCTAAAAATTCTCATGCTCATCATGCTAACACTTCACATGTCACTCAAGTTAAAACTACTCATGCTCACAATTCACATGTTCGTAAGCCACACACTCATTATGCATTTAAATATGGAAGAATTTATAGATGCACTTATTGTGGCCGGAATGGCCATTTAGCTAAATTTGCTATGATCATATAAATAGGACAAATAATCTTGTGTGGGTTCGTGACACTAACTCTTTAGGACCCAAGAAAATATGGGTACCAAAATCAAGTCTTAAATTATTTGATGTAGGTACACACCAAGGCTCCAAGACGTAAGGAGCGGTGGTACCTTGATAGTGGTTGTTCAAGGCATATGACATGGGATATCAACAACTTCATAACCCTATCAAGGTACGTTGAAGGTGGCACCGTCACCTTCGGAGATGACTCCAAGGGCATCATCATCGGTATAGGTAATATTAAGATTGGTGCATCTCCTTTGATTGAAAATGTTATTCTTGTTGATGGGCTTAAACATAACTTGCTTGGTATAAGTCAACTTTGTGATCGTGGTCTTAAAGTTGTATTTGATGATTCTTCTTGCAAAATTTTTGAATGTAAAACCAATGATTGTATTCTCACCGAATTTCGTAAAAATAATGTTTATATTATTGACATGCTTAATTTGGATTGTTCTACTAAATGCTTGAATGCTTTTGATGAGATTTCATGGCTTTGGCATAGAAGATTAGGACATGCATCTTTTGATCATCTTGCTAGAATTAATTCTAAAGAATTGGTGAAGGGTATTCCTTGCTTGAAGTTTGAAATAGACCGCATTTGTGGTGCGTGCCAACTTGGGAAACAAACCAAGTCTTCTTTCAAACCAATCAAGGATATCATGTCAACTACGCCATTAGAATTGATTCAGATGGATCTTTTTGGACCAACTAAAACTAAAAGCTTAAATGGAGGTAGATATATTTTTGCTTTAGTTGATGATTTTTCTCGATTCACTTGGGTTTTCTTTTTGGAGCACAAAGATCAAACTTTTTCGCATTTTAAGATTTTTCGAAAAAGGGTTTTTCGATTTTAAAGATAAGAAGTGATAGAGGTGGTGAGTTTGTTAACCAACTCTTCATGACTTATTGTGATGAAAAGGGAATTAAGCATGAAATGTCATGTCCTAGAACTCTACAACAAAATGGAGTAGTTGAAAGGAAGAACAGCACACTTCAAGAAATGGCTAGGACTATGATAAGTGAATATGGGTTCCCTCAATACTTATGGACCGAGGCCGTAAACACCGCATGCTACATATCAAACCATATTTATTTGTGTAAAATACTTTCAAAACATCTTTTGAAATTTATAATTTAAGAAACCAAATGTTTCATATTTTAAAGTTTTTCGATGCAAGTGTTTTGTTTTGAATACCAAAGATAATTTAGGCAAATTTGATGCTAAGGCCTATGAAGCAATATTTGTTGGATATTCTAGTACTAGCAAAGCTTATAGAATATTCAATAAATCTTCTCATACTATTGAAGAATCTATGCATGTTAAATTTAAAGAATCTAATACTATTGTTGAGAATGTTGTAGAGACTGATTCATTAGGTGAGGACATGGAGAAAATATCCTTGAAGGACTCACCCATTCAAGAAGAAAAGTAAGAATCCATTAGTGAAGTTCAAAAGGATGAAGTGGAAAACTCTCAACCACTTCCTAAAGATTGGAGATACGCTACAAATCATCCCAAAGATCTCATATAGGTGATGTATCAAAAGGGGTAACCACTCGCTCCAAACTCCATGAATTGTGTGGTAACTTTGCATTCATATCTCATTTTGAACCTAAAAATATCCTCGAAGCCGAGGGTGACTCATATTGGTTGCTAGCTATGTAAGAAGAGCTCAATCAATTTGAGCGCAATCAAGTTTGGTACCTTGTTCCTAGACCCCACGATAGACCAATAATTGGTACTAAGTGAATTTTTAGGAACAAGTTGGATGAGTCAGGAAATGTTATTAGGAATAAGGCTAGGTTAGTGGCCCAAGGTTACACTCAAGTTGAAAGAATCGACTTTGAGGAGACCTTTGCACCCGTAGCACGGCTTGAAGCCATATGGCTCACACTAGCTTATGCATCTTTTAAAAATTTTAAACTTTTTCAAATGGATATAAAAAGTGCATTTTTAAATGGTTTTATTGATGAGGAAGTTTATGTTGAACAACCTCCCGGTTTTGTAGATCATGTTCATTCAAATTTTGTTTTCAAACTTGATAAAGTATTATATGGTTTAAAACAAGCTCCAAGAGCTTGGTACGAAAGGCTTTCTAGTTTTCTTCTTTCAAATGATTTTGTTAAAGGCAAAGTAGATACCATATTATTTACTAAGCATGTGAATAGTGACATTCTAATAGTTCAAATATATGTTGATGATATAATTTTTTGTTTTACTAATGAGTTACTTTGCAAGGAGTTTGAACAATGCATGCAACGTGAATTTGAGATGTCATTAATGGGTGAATTGAATTATTTTCTTGGACTCCAAGTCAAGCAAATGCGTGATAGGATATTCATATGTCAAGCCAAGTACTCCAAGGAACTCATCAAGAAATTTGGGCTTGAAGACTCAAAAATTTGCAACACTCCTATGGCCACAACCACCAAGCTTTATAAGGATGAACAAGGTAAGTGTGTTGATATTAAGTTGTATAGAAGCATGATTGGTAGTTTGTTATACTTAACGGCTAGTAGGCCAGATATCATGTTTAGTGTGTGTCTTTGTGCTAGATTACAATCGTGTCCCAAAGAATCTCATTTAATTGCGGTAAAACGCATTATTCGTTATATTAAGGGCACTATTGGAATGGGTCTTTGGTATCTGAAAATCGGAGATTTCTCAATGATGAGTTTTTCAGATGCTGACTATGCGGGTTGTAGAGTGGATAGGAAGAGTACTAGTGGAACATGTCAATTTCTTGATAATTGTCTTGTTTCATGGTCTTCTAAGAAATAAAATTCGGTAGCCCTCTCAACCGCCGAGGCGGAGTATGTTGCGGTGTGGGCTTATTGTGCACAAGTTCTTTGGATGAAACATAGGGGCCGTTTGTTTTGCGTAAAACTCCGTAATTCGTAAATGACTTACTACCCAATTACAACTACGGCGTTTGTTTGGACCGTAATTCGTAAAAAACTTACGTAACTCAACTAACACTCACTTGCAACTCAGTTACCACTCAATTACAGCCCAGTTACAGTTAATTTTATGGTCATACAAATTTGTAATATTTTTTATATTAATATTAAAAATTTTTAATATTTAACTTTTTTAATATTTATTTGCAGTATTAAAACTTTTAATATCACCAAATAGTTAATTTTGTGGTTAACTTTTTCACTTACGGCTTATACATTACGACAACCAAACACCGTAAAGTACAATACACATTCTCACTATACAATTTTATATTACCAACCAAACACCATAAAATTTATATAGATGTAACTCATTTACAATTGTAAAAGACTTTACCAATTACAACTACGAATTACGGCAAGTTAGACAACCAAACAGACCCATACTCTCCTTGATTATGATTTGCATTATGACCATATAAAAATATTTTTGATAATACTAGTACTATACATATGACTAAGAATGCAAATCAACATAGTAAGACCAAGCACATTGAGATTAGATATCACTTTCTTAGAGATCATTTTGAGAAAGGTGATATTGAGATCGATTATGTTTCTTCAGATTTGCAACTTGTTGATATTTTCACTAAACCACTTGATTATAATAGATTTTCTTTTATATGTGGTGAACTTAATGTTTGTGTTATTGAATAAGAAAGTCTTCTTGCTAATTTGTCCCTTTTTGATGTATGACAAAAAGGGGGAGAATTTGGTGTTTTTATGATTTGGTGTTTTATGATTTGCTATTTTTATTGATGGTTTTCAACATTTTTATCATAATGAATTGTTTGATACTTGTTTAAATAGAGCATTACTTGAGGGGGAGTTTTACCTCTCTTTTATATCTTGTGATATAGCCTATATGTTTTGTCATCATCAAAAAGGGGGAGATTGTTGGCCCTAAAGGTTATACTCTCCATTTGTTTAAGTTTTGATGATAACAAAACACATAGAAGCTATATGGTACAATAAGTTATTTAGAATGTGTTTCAGGTTAGTACTATTCATGATGGTCCTTTCTTAGCTATTGCAAGGTTTGCAAGGTTTATGATATTTAAGGCAAGACAAAAGGCAAATGGTGAAAGAGGACGTTTTCATAGAAGAGAAAGATCTAGCTTGATGTAACGCGGCTAAGGGACTTCATTTCTTAGTTTTTATATTTTTAGTTTGTTAAAGAATAGTGAATAGGTTTGAAGCTCAAAATTCCCCACACACAAGATTTTTGTGCACATGATTTTTCTAAAAGAAATTTCTCATATATACATAGATATTTAAACATATTTTATTACTTACAAACTCTATTTCATATGTATACCACGTCTTGATCAGAAGTACTTAAAAAAAATTATCAAGATCTTCAAAACATTTTTCAAAAGAATAGTTTTTGGCCTGTTGCGGGTCGATCGGGCGGTCAACCGGCTCTGTTTCTGGTCAGAACGGTCGACCGACCGTCGACCGGGAATCTGACCGTTTGGGTGCGTGCATGTGTGCACGTTTCCCAATCGACCGGGCGGTCGACCGGACCCCATTTCGGTCGATCGACCTTCGGCCGACTGAAAGTCCTCTACTCTCTGTTTGTTTCGGTCGACCGGGCGGTCGACCGTGGGCTAGCAACGGCTAATTTTTTGAAAACACGGTCGACAGGGGCTGGATTTCAGCCTTAACGGCTAGTTGATTTAACACATTTTTAAATGTGTGTTTTCTCTCTAAACGAATTTAGGGGATGGTTTTTGGTCAAAAATTTCCTAATTACTTATTATAATTGTTTACTCTTTTATCCCTACCCTTGTCCTATAAATAGGGATGTTTAGGGTTGAGGTGATTACAACATTCATTTGGAAAAGAATTCAAGTTTAAAGGCTTTCAAAAGAAATTTTGTTCTATGTTTTGTGCTCAAAATTCTCTTTCTTTACTGAAGTTTTTGGTTCAAAACTCCTCTTCATATTTATTCTCTTTTTTCACTTACAATACTTGAGCTTCAATCCTACACATTATTCTATAGGGTTTTTGTAAGGGAAAAATGTTTTTCAAAAGAGAGTTTGTGGTCTTTTGATCACCAAGAGATTCTTGTATTTGTGGCTCCACTACCTCTGGACTAGAGGAGTGTGATTGAGGAGTTGGGTACTCCGGTGTGGTTGTAACTCTTTGTAAAAGTTATAGTGGTTAGAAATCCTTCTGGGTGAAGGCGGGGACGTAGGGCTCGGTGCTCGAACCTCAGAAAAATTCTCTGTGTTTGCGATTGGTTTACTTGCTTTATTACCTTGTTTTATATTCATTGCTATATTCACTTGCTTCATATTCATTGCTTTATTGTCAATCAATACTCACACAACAAGATTGCATTGCGCACCTCAAACTCTTATCTAGAAGAATCACGAGGAAGGAGTTCAGAGCCCTTCACGGGGTATTCAGCTTCTAGTCTTATTTCGGGTGATCGTTGCATCATAACTTTTAAAATTTGTGCATTGATTAGCATTATCACCTATTCACCCCCCCTCTAGGTGATTCCAGCTAGTTACACATGGTTAAGAAAAGAACAACAAAAGAGAAGAGGCAAAGAGAAGGAGTTACATGATTGTACAATAAACGTAATTAAGAATTTTACCATGTAGCTTCGGGCTAACGGGTCGTGTCTACGAGGAGGAATGCGATGCAAGCTTTTCGGTGTTTTGTTTAGTAACAAAGGATTGTGCTCGTTTTTTTAGTTGAAAAGAGAATAGAAAGAAGGGAGATGATTAAAAGAGAAATTGCAACTTTGGAGAAGGCTTTGGAAAAAGGTGATTTAAAAAAGTTTTGAAAAGTGATTGGTTGTTTTTAATAGAAAAGAAAATCTGGGCTCACTATCTCACTACTCAATGACATGTTCTTCAATTGAAAATCTTAATGGCTCAACTTGATCATAGGCAAAACTTAAGATTGATTCTAGAAAGTTTAAGCAAAACACATAAGATGGTTAGAAAGGTTAATTCTTTTCTTTAAGAAATCGTCTTGAGTTGAATGTTAAATCATCACGAAGTTCAAGTATGAGATAAAAACAAGTTCAAGAGACGTTTTAAAAAGAGATAGAAGTTAAAAATTCAAACCCATTCTCATGTGCCTTCAAGAACACTTTCAAGAAGAAAGGCTTAAATTAGGCATGCAAATGATTCATTGGGTCATTTCATCAAAACCGTTCGAAAAGAAGAGGGATCAGAGAAAGGAGTAATAGTGAGCCCAGAAAACCGATTTAGATACTCATAGAAAACAAAGAACAATGCAAGTAATTGAAGTAAGACATACCGTAAAATGGAAGAAAATGTAGCTCGATTCTTGTATTGATGTCACTTCAATCTTCAAGTTACAAGCACTCAATTCCTCTCTCTCTCACAGGTATTTGTACTGAACTACAAATTGCAAAATAAAATACAACTTTTACACTATCTTACAAAAAGCCTAAATCCTTAAAGAATAAACAAAAATTCTAATGCTAATCTTCACTCCTTTCTTCTCTGTTGAAACTGGTATTTATAGGGAAAAACCAGATGGGGAAGATCATAGGAAGATTGGGGGAGCAAACACTCCCCCAACAACTTTAACAAAGCCACGAAAACACGGCTAGGGTCGCATTTTCGCGGCTCTGGTGTGGCCAGATGGCCACACCCAAGTGGTGGGTGCTCATGGTTTGATAATTCTCCTATATCTTCTTCTGGTTTTCTCGTTTTTGCTTCAGGATTTGACGAAACAGCCTTTGATTGTTGGCTTCAACCGCTTGATTTGGGAGGATTCATTTCAACCAGTTTTCAACCTCTCTGATATTCCAAGATTTACCCTGATTCCTTGATTTCGAATTTATTCTGAATTAAACCAGAATTTGGTGGGCTTTTGGGCTTGTTTCTCTTTCTTTTCTTTTAGCAATTGGGCCTACATTTAACAAAGAAGAAGAAGACTTATTAATAGGATTTATTAGCTAAAAAGTATGGTAAGGTGACAATGTATATGCAAAATATGTGACTGATCATTATACTACAAGAAAACAAAAGAAAAGAAGTAAAGAGTAAGGAAGTTACACTACAACAAGGAAGTAAAAGTAAATGGAAAAGACAAGTAAATGGAAAGAAGAAAGAGAAGTAGTTACTTGTATTAGCTTGTCACCTTCAAATACAACACTTACACACTCTCTCTCTTTCACTCTAATGGCTAAAGCTAAAACTAGAAGAAGAAAGAAACAACAACTACAATTCCTAACAACAAAGTAACAAATACAACTCTATTCTCTGGATATCTCCTTTTCTTCAGACCCAGGGGGTATTTATAGGCACCAGGGAAAAGGGGGCAAGGGAGTGACCCCTGGCCCAAAGCCTGGGCGTGCGCGCCGACATGGCCGCGGAAATGCGGCCCTTCTAGGGCGGCGCGCGCCTGGCTTTGGGCAGCGCGCCGTCCCATCTGTTTTCTGTCCACTTGATCTCCTGGATTCGTGATTTGATGCCCTGGGCTGATAAAATCTCCTCTCTAAAGTCAATAGCTACTTGTTAGGCCTTTAATCACCCATTAAATAGTAGTTAGGGTCTTCTTCTTTATTTGCACACCATTGACCTAGGATTAAATAAGCAAAGTTTTATTAGCAGAATTTTACATCAAATAAATATGAGAGTGTGATAAAAATTATGCAAAATTAGAGACTAATCACCACGCCCCAAACCCCTTGCCGTACATCTCCCCGGTGGGCCTTGTGCACCATAGTGCCACTCTCAGCCTGGCCCTCTCCGACCACGCATGCCATAGGCCAAGCCCCCAGTTCCGCCTTCCGCCACAAGCCGAGCACCTCCTCGACACCACCGCATCTCCTTCCGCATGGCCGAGCATCATCACCATGGCCTTCACCTTTGGCTGCCCTCTTCCTCCAAGGCCTTGCAGTATCCCCTACTCCATCATCCACCGAGCCCCCATGCCATGTGCAGAACTGAGCCAACAACAACGCACCTGACAACCCATGCACACTTGAGTCTCTACCTTGGCCGAGCCCCATTTCCAACCATGCCACCTCCACAGCGTGAGCACCCATGTAGGCCAAGCCACGTACTCCTTCAATCCATCACCATGTAATCTCCCTCCATGGTAACCGCTCCACCCACCAAGGCAAGCCAAGCAACACTCCATGAGACATCTTACTCCGAGCCGTTTTCCATCTCTCCGTAGGTCACCGTTGATCACTGTCGGTGAGCGCGAACGCATCCACGCCCTTCACGGCGATATTCTCTATCCAATGACATCCTCCGTGGCCCCTGACGCCTCTGCTAGAGCCTCTGTCGGTGCGCCGCAAATTGCCCCAAGGTTAGTGCATTTATTAGTGTAAGGGTAAAAGTGTAATTATGTGGAAGTTTAATTAATGTGTGTTGGTGTGTGTGCTGTGAGTTAATTAGGATAGGTGTATGGATGTATGATGGGTATGGATGTTTGTATGGGATTATTTCATGTGTGTGTGAGTATGTAAGTATATATATGTATGTATATACGTACGTATATACATGGGTGTATACGCGTGTGTATGCATGTGTGTACATGTATATGTGTTATGTGCGTATGTATATTATATGTATATATATAAGTGTATGTATTTATATTAATGTGTGTTGGTTTTTATTTAAGTATGCATGTATGTTGGTGTATGTGTATACTTGTATGCGTATATATGTGGGTGTACATGTATGTTTATGCGTGTATATTGTGGAGTGTATATGTGTACGAGGGTATATTTGTGTGAGTTCATGTGTTTGATTGCGTATTGTAGTGTTTCAGATTCGTTTGGTGAGTTCTGGACCGTTGCAGATCCGGACCCGATCCGAATTCGTGCTTGTTGTGGATCCGATACAATTGTGATTCAAAGACCGATCCATGGGATGGTCTGTAGATCAGTACCGGTTCGTGCAGTTAAAGACCAGATGGCAATTCGGTTTCGAAACCACATGATTTCATGTGCGTGTTTGTTCTTATGTCATTTTCTTCTTTACCGTTATTGTGTTTTATTCGTATTATTTCATGTGACTTTATATTATATTTTACCAGTTTGACTTGTTGTTTCACTTCATGAGACACTATTGATTGTTTACCTTATTTTTGTAGTTGATATGAGCTTGTATCAGTATCATTTCATGTGTTGGTAAATGACTGTTGTTGGCTTAGGCCTAGTATTGATATACCGTGACCGGACTTGATCTTATAATTGACCTAGTTGTGAAATCTTAGAATATAAATATATTGATCTTGAGGCTGATTGATTCATGATTGAGGTTAGAGATTCATATTTTTATGATGGCATTTATCGGACAAATTGTTTGGTGACCATTCTGACTAGAACTCTTTTGTATATTGAGGACGTATTAAACATGATGTTGCTTTATCGGTAGACTATTTTACCGATGCATGGATTTGTATGAACATAATACCCTTGACGCTAGTGAATAGGATGAGACTGACTTCTAAAACTATTAGGAGCTGTTATTTCTCTCACATTGATGAGTTGGACTTATGTATTGATGACCTTATCGATATTGACCACTACATGTAGCAGTGATCTAGATTCCAGGTTGATCGAGAATGTTACACTTCTTAGTTATGAGTTTGATTGATTTGGATATCAATGATTGAAAAAATAGGAGTTCTTCATTAAAAAAATGAAATTGTGGACTTGAACCATCGATAGACTCGATTGGATTGGAGTCGACTTAGGGGTTGAGGAATAGGCATTGATTGGGTTGACCTGACCTGATAGATCTTGAATATATATCCGATATGTTACTATGTTTTGGGATCTTATGATTTAACTTGATAGAAGTGAGAGTGTGTGATGATTTTGATCGGACTGGAGTGTGGAGATATGATTAGATGTATCAGAACATGTGTTATTTAAGTTATTGAGATACATATATATTGGTGATGGTTTATCGTGTCAGATACCTTGACATGGGTTGATACCTGACGTTCAAGATGACTATTGAGGCTAGATTCATGATGACTATTGAGACTATGAGTACACAAATCGACTATTGTTATATGCAGTACAAGTTTATGTGATATTGATCAGTTCTGATGAGACTATCTATTGAGTAGTGTCCGAGCTTGTTATTGTATCCATGTTATTGAAAGTTACTAGGAAAATATTGTCAGACCATAACATATGCATTGTTCCATTGTTCTACCGTTTACACGATAATATTGTCCATATTGTTATTGTTACATCATTAATATTGTTACTATCACTATATCGTCCCAGTAATCGAAATAACATGGATATTGATTGATCTAAGTAATAAAGTAATCGAACAACTTACACCGAGATTGGGAAAATTGATGGAGGAGACAGCATCTGTATTTTGGGTGGACCTAAGATACAGGTTGCCCAGCCGTGATACGGTTCCACTGCAGGGCTTTGGGGGATGACTGACATCCCGTATTATTCATATTGTCATTGTTATTGATACATTGTTATTGTTATTGACTACCTAGCGGTAGGACCTGATTCAGCGCTATGTGATTGGGCCGTGGTTCTGGGTATGTACGGAATCCACCTAAAGCATAGACAATGTCTCCAACCGATCAGTTTCAATAATTTAGGACTTCGATTGACAGTGTGATAGGCGTAGTATGGGATGCGTCTATTACAGGTGGCAATAGGTGTTCAATGACATAATAAATGATAATAAACTATTTATAGTATATTGTGACTGACTGTGATCGTCTGACTGTGCATATTTGTATATTTTGGTAGACATATAATTGTACGCATGACTGGATTGTATACCAGACTAGTGAAATATGTTAGGTTACACCTCTTGACATCAGTTGTTTCCTTTTATCATGTTGTCAGCTATATATCGTTCATGCATTTGTTCTTGATATGGATTATTCTGTTATTTTTATTTCAGTTATCATGTTGCTATTTCTTACATTGTTATTATGCACGATCATTTCTTTTTACACACACACTCATTAGGTCGCTTCTGATGACCCTGAATTCGTACGTCCAGGATTTTTGGATGTAGGATCTATAATCAAAGCAACACAACACTAGAGGGGGGTGTGAATAGTGTTTAAAAACTGTAAATCAATTTACTTGCAGGAAATAAAATAAACACAAGATAAACTCAGAAAATTCAAACGCAAAGACAAGAGAGTTATCCTGGTTCGGTCCTTGTGACCTACATCCAGTCCCCAAGCCAACCGCTTGAGATTTTCCTTTCCTGATTTGTGTACACCCACAACCAATGCCTTGTACACCACTTGACAAACGCCCTTTGCCAAATGTGCACAACTCCTCTTTACACCAAGAGAACAAACACTTTGTACAACTTTCTTCTACTCCCAAGAAGACGCCTTGTACAATGATCTTCTTTGAATGATTACAATGATCCTATAAGCCTTGAAATTGAATGTGCTTGTGGACAAGGTTTCTTATAGGAGGGATTTCAGAAATCTTCACAATGGACTTTGGAATTTGGTGAAGAAAACTGAAAGAGAAACAAGTTTTCAGAAAATAAAGTATTTGGATAGAGTTTTGGCTGAAAACTTTGGATTTTAATTGGTGTTTTGACCCTAGGACAATACCCCTATTTATAGGTGAAATCCATAGTAAGTTAGGGTAGTTATCAGGCCAAATTCAAATTTTGAAACGTTGAAAAACGCACCAGAATTCACCAACTGTACAGCAGTTACCAACTGCTATTAGTCGACTTGAACAGGAGATTAGTCGACTAGCAGAACAAAATTTCCACTGATTAGTCGACTACAACAAGGAGTTAGTCGACTATGTTTTGGCTGATACAGATACTAAGTTCCTGGATAACTGAATGTAGTCGACTATATAGGACTGTTAGTCGACTAGGTAATGGGTTAGTCGACTATAGATATTGGATAAGTCGACTAAGTTTTATGTCAGACAGAAACAGAGAGTTGGGAAATATTTGTATAGGTTATTAGTCGACTTGGGAAATTATATAGTCGACTAGGGTATTTGTTAGTCAACTACATATGGAAGTCAAGTCGACTAACAGTCATGACAGAGACCAAACAGAGAGTTAGGAAATATGGTTTGGAAGTATCTAGTCGACTAGGGTATTTGGCAAGTCGACTGTAATATGGGTAGTCGACTTAAATAAGAGGTCAAGTCGACTTGGGAAGATATTTTGTGTAAGTGATCAAGACTTTTCACATATTTTCTAAAGTTACACAAAAACATCCAAAAATACCCATAATCTTCAATTGGCTTCAACTGAGGTAGAGCAATCATAATGAGGTAGAAATGCTTGTTCATCATCAAAATCTTGCAACTTGATAGGCTTCAACATTCTCAACTTGGTAGGCTTCAACATTCTCCCCCTTTTTGATGATGACAACCCATGTTTTGTGATAACTCCCCCTGCAGCAAAACTCCCCCTGCAGTAAATAGGTTATAACAAAATGATATATATATAATCAAGTTTTTTTGTTTGCCCCTGCAGAAAGTGTTAAGTTTCCCTTCCCTGCATTGTCATATGTCAGTATCCATATATTTGATAATACATATGTCATATGTCCTTGTCACAAAATTTATGTCAAGTTTCATTGCTGATATGGAACATATTGTCATAACACATATGTTAATCTCTTCCCATAACACAGAATTCTGTGCAGATATGGAAGTGTAGCAGAACACACAGATGCACAGACATAACACATAACAGATTTACAACACAGATATAACACATAAGTTGTTAGAAGTTCTCCCCCTTTGTCATTAACAAAAAGCAGAAAACACATACATTGTATTCATACGGAAATACATATTAAAAGAGACTGAAAACAGAAAAATACATAAAAAAGCAAAAACTGCAAAAACAAAAAAGAAACACGAAGAAACGCCAACGCCATAATCTTCAAAGGTCGGATCCGGGAGGAGGAGGTGGCGGAAAATGTGTCTTCAGGAGGTTTAGAATCTCTGTTAGAGTTGATGCAAATGAATCCATCTGAAGTTGCATATTCTCAAACCGAGTCATCATTAGAGACTAATTTTGAAGTACTTGATTCTGAGTGTCTTGAAGAACTTGTTGTTGAGCATGAAGAGAGGCAATCTCAACAGACAGTGAATTGTAGAATGCATCAGTGTAAGAAGAAGGTGGTTGGTTTGGAGGTGGTTCAGTGAAAGGAGGTTGGGTAGAGGAAGATGGAGGTTGTGTGGGACTATGTGGAGGTGAAGAGGGTTGTTGTGGAGGAGGAGGAGGAATATCAGTAAGTTTCATATGGTGAATAGCAGCACGATCAAACAGTTCGAATACCTTAATGACACTAGTTTCGGAATCAAGATCAACGTGAAATTTTCGAAATACATGTGTCAAAAAAGCTCCAAAAGGAAGGAATGAAGTATGTGACTTAACCATGGTATCAAATACAATTTTGGCCCAATTAACATCGAGGCCAGCCATAATTGCATAGACGCAAGTGGCTAACTCTCGTGAATAGTAATTGTAGCTTCCAGTTTTGGGACAAATATTGTATGCAAGGATACGACCTATGAGACGGGGAATTGGTTTTAACTTGTTGTTGGTCATAGGTAATCCTTGTCCAGATAGAAAGATATTACTTAAGACTTCCTCATCATCCATGGTAATATCATCAAGCAAGAGACCGTGATAAGGAATAGACAAGATATGGCCGATTGATTTTGGGGATAATTTAATGTTAATACCTTTAACAAAGGAGTAAATATGGACATCGTCCTCATTATCTTCATAGGTTAAATGGTATAAAACAAGTAAATTAAGAATGGATAATATCCTTGCTTAAATTCGGTAGAAAACATATGGAAAAGGCCACAATTTTGCAAATATGAGACTATATCATAGTGATGAAAATCTTCATATTTGACAAATCTTCCTGGAAGTATTTCTAAAGAGGAAAGTCTAATGTAATCTTCCTCTAGGACTGGATTTTTTAGAAATGCCCTAAAATCAACTTGGGAAGATGATGATGAGGGAGTGAACTTAGTTTTCTTGGATTTAGACATGGTGAAAACTGAAATTGAAGCAAGACAAAACTAGAAATGAAAGGGAAGTGCTGAGATTAGAAAGATTTTACCAAGAACTGAAGAAAATTGAAGGAATTTGAAGAGGGTTCACTGCTGAAAACTGCAGCAGATTTTCTCTCCTTGCGGCCTGAAGTCGACTGGATCTGCGGCTAGGAAAGAGAAAAGAGGGAAAGCTAGGGTTTTTATGTTGGAATGAGTGGTTAGGATCAACCCTGGAGTGAAATAGATGGTGAGGATTAAAAAGGAGTGTTATTGGATCCTTAACTTAAGAAAATGGGTCAGGTTTCGAAGTGGAAACACCGAAATCAGAAGACAGATTTTCACAGTATTAGTCGACTTGCAGGTTAGTATTAGTCGACTAATAAATGGACTAGTCGACTAGGAAGTTACTATAGTCGACTAATTTTTGAAAAATCAGAAAGTCAAGTCTCTGTTGGTGCACATTAGTCGACTGGGGCACTGTAGGTCGACTAGGTCCTCTATAAGTCGACTAATAAGAAATAGTAAGTCGACTAATGAAATAAAAAATGCCTTTGAAAAATTTTGAAAAAAATTTTTTAAAAATCTGAAAAATTGCAAATACCCAAATCTCTTCGAAATTTTATAAAAGTATCTTCTTTCAGAGGCTTTGTGAATATATCAGCAATTTGATTATCAGTTGATATAAAAGTTAAAGAAATGTCACCTTTTAAAGCATGATCACGTAGAAAATGATGTCTAATATCAATATGTTTGGTACGTGAATGATGAACAGGATTTTTAGATAGATTAATAGCACTGGTATTATCACACATAATAGGTGAGTTTGTGATAGTCATGCCATAATCAAGTAAGGTTTGTTTCATCCGTATAATTTGTGCACATGCAACACTAGCAGCAATATATTCTGCCTTGGTTGTTGATAATGATACAGAATTTTGCTTTTCACTGAACCATGATACTAGTGAATGTCCCAAAAAGTGACAAGTACTACTAGTACTCTTCCGATCAGATTTACATCCAGCAAAATCAGCATCACTATACGATAGTAAATCAAATGTGCATGATTTTGGATAAAATAAACCATAATTGATTGTGTTATTTAAATATCGAAAAATCCTTTTCACTGCTTTAAGATGTGATTCCTTAGGATTTGACTGATATCTAGCACATAAGCATACACTGAACATTATATCAGGTCTACTTGAAGTAATGTATAGTAAAGAACCAATCATACCTCTATAGAGTTTCTGATCAACATTCTTACCATTTTCATCTTTGTCTAAAAATGTCGTCGTACTCATGGGAGTATTCTTATGACCAGAATTTTCCATGCCAAATCTTTTTAGAAGTTCCTTTGCATACTTGCACTGGAAAATGAAGATTCCATCCTTTATTTGCTTTATTTGCAGACCGAGAAAGTAAGTAAGTTCGCCCATGTGGCTCATCTCAAATTCACTCTGCATGGTCTTAGAAAATTCTTGACAAAGATTATCGTTAGTAGATCCAAATAAAATGTCATCAACATAAATCTGAATGATTAAGATATCTTTATCAACATGTTTTATAAAGAGAGTTGTATCTGCTCTTCCCATCTTAAAATCAGAATTTAAAAGAAAACTTTTTAATCTATCATACCAAGCACGGGGTGCTTGTTTTAAACCATATAAAGCTTTCTTAAGTTTAAAAACATGGTTTGGAAATTTTTCATGTTCAAAACCTGGAGGTTGTTCAACATAAACAGTTTCTTTAATAAATCCGTTTAAAAAGGCACTTTTAACATCCATTTGATATGGTTTGAAATTCATAAAACAAGAAAAAGCAAGTAAAATACGAATAGATTCAAGCCTAGCTACTGGTGCATAAGTTTCATCAAAATCAATACCTTCTTCTTGATTGTATCCTTGTGCTACTAACCTTGCTTTGTTCTTAATGACTTCACCTGATTCATCGAGTTTGTTCTTAAAGACCCATCTGGTACCGATGACTGGATGATCAGTAGGACGTTGTACAAGATCCCAAACATCATTTCTGACAAATTGGTTCAACTCTTCTTGCATGACAATGGTCCAAAAATCATCCGCACATGCTTCTTTGATATTCTTTGGTTCAATGAGTGATATGAAGGCAATTTGTGTCATGTAGTTCAACTTGGATCTCGTCTGAACGCCTTGATTTATATCTCCAATAACCAAATCATGTGGATGATTTCTTACTTCAACATATGCTTTCGGTAACTCGGTAGAAGTCTCATCATCCTTAGAAATGTTAGTATCAACAGAAGATATAACAATATTATCAATAGGAGTATCTATAATATGATCATCATCATGTGGAGAAGTATTAGAAATAGGCTTAGTCAAGGATTCATCAAATTTAACATGTAATGATTCTTCAATAGTAAATGTTTTCTTATTAAATATTCTATATGCTTTACTTTGAGTAGAGTATCCAATAAAAATACCTTCATTGGATCTAGCATCAAATTTATCTAAAGCATCTTTTGTATTTAAGATAAAGCATTTACATCCAAAAATCTTAAAGTAAGAAACTTTTGGAATCCTGTTATAAAACAATTCATAAGATGTTTTGTTTAAAAAAGGTCGAATAAGCACACGATTTAAAACATAACATGCAGTAGCAATAGCCTCAGCCCAAAAATATTTTGGTAAATTACTGTCCATAAGCATAGTTCTAGCACATTCTTGCAAAGTCCTATTCTTTCTCTCTACAACACCATTTTGAGGAGATGCTCTAGGAAATGCAAAATTATGTGTAATACCATACTTATCACAGAATTTTGAAAAAGATTCATTCTCAAATTCTCCTCCATGATCACTTCGAATAGTGACTATGTTTAGAGACTTTTGATTTTGAATTCTTTTACAAAAACTTGCAAATTCATCAAAAGTATCATTTTTATTTTTAGAAAAATGACCCATGAAAAACGTGAATAATCATCAACAATAACAAAAACATATCTACTCTTGTTTAAAGAAGAAACACGAGTAGGACCAAATAAATCCAAATGCAACAATTCCAAAGGTCTATTAGTAGAAACTAAATCTTTAGATTTAAAAGATGATTTAACTTGTTTTCCTAATTGACAAGAATCACAAAAATAATCCTTTTTAAAAGCAATTTTTGGAAGACCTTTAACTAAATCAAATTTAGAAATCTTAGAAATAGTTTTCATATTCAAATGACCAAATCTTTTATGCCATAAAAAAATAGTCATTATTAGAAGCAAGTAAACATAAATTATCATTAGATGATATGCAAGATATAGATAATTCATAAATGTTATTGTTACGAAAACCTTTAAATAAAACATCTTTCATGTTAGTATCATAAATAAGACATGCATCTTTTTCAAAAACAATTTTATAACCCTTATCACATAATTGACTAATACTTAATAGATTGTGTTTTAAACCTCTTACCAAAAGAACATTTTCAATAAGGGGTTTTGAAATGTTACCAACTATGCCGGTACCAATAACCTTTCCTTTGTTATTGTCTCCAAATATCACTGTACCTCCCTTTTTGATTTGAACGGAAGACAGTAGTTGAATGTGTCCGGTCATGTGTTTGGAACACCCACTATCAAGTATCCACTTTTCTTTAAAAGGTACCTATAAGATAAACAAATTTGTATGGTACCATCATGATAGGGTCCGAAAAAGATTAGCCTTTAGGAACCCAAATCCAATTGGAATTTGGTTTCCACTTATTAGTATAAACATAATTCTCAGAATTACACACATCATGTATATAAGATGCAATATAAACATTTTTATCAACATTATTAAGATTCTTAGGAACCCATATATATATTTGCATCTAATTCTTTTTGAAATAGTATTTCTTTTCACAAAAGAATTATTATTATGAAGATGTGTAGATTTTACAAAATTAGTTTTTGAAAATCCAATACCAACATGAGTAGGTTTATAAATCTTATCTTTTGAAAAACCAAGACCAAAATGATTGTTAGACATCTTTTGAGAAGATAATAAAACATTTAAATTCTCTTTTCCTTTATTAAACTTTGTTACATTTTTCAAAAGATCTTCATACTTAATTTTGAAAACAATCATGTCTTTATCTAAAATAGAGATTCTAGAATTTAAAGAAATAGTTTCCTTTTTAAGTAAAGAATTTTCTTTTAAAAAATTTCATTATCCTTTTTTAAAGATGCAATAACTTTTTCAAAATCTTTATTTTGAGAACTTAAAGAAGATGTTTGAGAAACAAAACATGCATTTTCATGAATGAGTCTTTCATTTTCCTTTATTAAGACTTTATTTTTAATCTTTTCATTTTTGAAATTATTAAACAAATCATTAAAAGCTTCTAATAACTCATCATAATCTTGTACCTCGTCTTCTTAGGCCATGAAGCAGATATTGGCGGTTTCCGTTGCTTCTTCTTCGTCAGAGAAAGATGAGTCGCTATCATCCCATGTTGCTTGGAAGGCTTTCTTCTTCTTATTGAACTTGTTGAAGTTCTTGAAGTGTCCTTTTGATTTCATCAATGGGCAATCCTTCTTTATGTGGCCTGGTTTGTTACACTTAAAACAAGTAGGAGTATCATTAGTATCTTTATTCTTTTTAAATTTACCTTGTTTTAAGAACCTTTTGAACTTTCTGGATAGCATCGCCATTTCTTCTTCATCTTCATCCGAATTGTCCGTGTCGGAGGATGCATGGAAGTCAAGTACTTTCTTCTTGGATGGAAGTTGTTGTTCGTCCTTCTTCCTTTCCTCTAACTGCACTTCATATGCCATTAGATTATCGATTAGGTTTTCTAATGTCATAGTTGAGAGATCATTCGCCTCTTCAATGGCGGTTGTCTTCTTCTCCCATTCTGGTGTGAGTGCACGAAGGATCTTACGAACTCTTTCAACTTGAGTGTAGTCCTTTCCAAGGGATGCTAATGAATTGGTGATGTCGGTGAATCTTGTAACCATTTCGGATATGGTTTCATTCTCCTTCATTTTAAATAACTCAAATCTGTGGACAAGAACAGATATTTTAGATTCCTTAACTTTATTTGTGCCTTCGTGAGTTACCTGAAGAGTATGCCATATTTGATGTGCAGAAGTGGATGTAGACACACGGTTGAACTCTTCTTTGGTTAAAGCACAAAATAGAGCGTTCATCGCCTTGGCATCAAGATTTGCATTCTTCTTTTGATCTTCACTCCAAGCGTTGTAGTTGGTTGTTGGCTTGGAGTATGATGCTTCTACAATGTTCCAAAGATCGTAGTTGAGTGATTCCAAGTAGATCTTCATTCTACACTTCCAATAGTTGTAGTTGGTTCCGTCAAATAGCGGTGGACGTTGTGTAGAATGACCTTCTTTGAATTGTGACGAAGGAAACTCCGTTGCCATCCTCGTATGGTTGTTGCCTTGAACCTGCTCTGATACCAAATGTAGGATCTATAATCAAGGCAACACAACACTAGAGGGGGGGTGAATAGTGTTTAAAAACTGTAAATCAATTTACTTGCAGGAAATAAAATAAACACAAGATAAACTCAGAAAATTCAAACGCAAAGACAAGAGAGTTATCCTGGTTCGGTCCTTGTGACCTACATCTAGTCCCCAAGCCAACCGCTTGAGATTTTTCTTTCCTGATTTGTGTACACCCACAACCAATGCCTTGTACACCACTTGACAAACGCCCTTTGCCAAATGTGCACAACTCCTCTTTACACCAAGAGAACAAACACTTTGTACAACTTTCTTCTACTCCCAAGAAGACGCCTTGTACAATGATCTTCTTTGAATGATTACAATGATCCTATAAGCCTTGAAATTGAATGTGCTTGTGGACAAGGTTTCTTATAGGAGGGATTTCAGAAATCTTCACAATGGACTTTGGAATTTGGTGAAGAAAACTGAAAGAGAAACAAGTTTTCAGAAAACAGAATATTTGGACAGAGTTTTGGCTGAAAACTTTGGATTTTAATTGGTGTTTTGACCCTAGGACAATACCCCTATTTATAGGTGAAATCCATAGTAAGTTAGGGTAGTTATCAGGCCAAATTCAATTTTGAAACGTTGAAAAACGCACCAGAATTCACCAACTGTACAGCAGTTACCAACTGCTATTAGTCGACTTGAACAGGAGATTAGTCGACTAGCAGAACAAAATTTCCACTGATTAGTCGACTACAACAAGGAGTTAGTCGACTATGTTTTGGCTGATACAGATACTAAGTTCCTGGATAACTGAATGTAGTCGACTATATAGGACTGTTAGTCGACTAGGTAATGGGTTAGTCGACTATAGATATTGGATAAGTCGACTAAGTTTTATGTCAGACAGAAACAGAGAGTTGGGAAATATTTGTATAGGTTATTAGTCGACTTGGGAAATTATATAGTCGACTAGGGTATCTGTTAGTCAACTACATATGGAAGTCAAGTCGACTAACAGTCATGACAGAGACCAAACAGAGAGTTAGGAAATATGGTTTGGAAGTATCTAGTCGACTAGGGTATTTGGCAAGTCGACTATAATATGGGTAGTCGACTTAAATAAGAGGTCAAGTCGACTTGGGAAGATATTTTGTGTAAGTGATCAAGACTTTTCACATATTTTCTAAAGTTACACAAAAACATCCAAAAATACCCATAATCTTCAATTGGCTTCAACTGAGGTAGAACAATCATAATGAGGTAGAAATGCTTGTTCATCATCAAAATCTTGCAACTTGATAGGCTTCAACATTCTCAACTTGGTAGGCTTCAACATTGGACTCCTTCTTATATTGTCCAGGTGTTCATGGGATCGTACATGTTGCGAGGAGCTGGAGTCTCTCTTTTTGGTTCGGGTATTCTTATCTCTATTATCTCCTATCATTTCCTGATTTTTGGTATATATTAGATTCAGTCTTTATTCCAGTTCTTTATTTATATGATATCATACGTGGATGCTTATATGTAATATTGCAGTGATCGTTGATTCATTATGATTTAGATTTATAATTTGTTCTGGGTTACTTTAGGGTTAGTGCGTATACGTGGGGCATTCCCCTCGCGTATATACGTCGTCAACTCTCGTCACGACTCCATTTTCATGTATTTTTGGAAGCGGGGCGTGACAACCAAGTTCAAATGAATCTGGACAGGTTTCTAAACAATAGAGCCATTAGGAAAACAAATCAGGTAAGTTGATTGTCTAGCTGTCGACAACAAGCATAGGCCTGTCGATAGGAAAAGTTCAACAGTCATATTTTTCAAACTTAGCACAAGAGCTCTCGACAACAGGTAATGCCTATCGACAGATTGAGAATGAACAACTTTCTGTTTGGTCCCCTGTTGAGAGCTATTCCTGGCCGTCGACAGCTGAGGCATTTTCAGCCTTGTGCACAGGATATTAGCAGTCGACAGGTGTGAGTCACTGTCGACAGTCCTGGTTTCTGGGTGAAATATTATTTTTGTTTTATAAAAATACTTTGTAAAATTGTAGAATATTATATTTATGATAAAACATATATGTTTAAAAAACTAAACATACTTTAAAACTATATTGAAATCACCTAGAGGGGGGTGAATAGGTGACTAGCTAATCTAATGGTCAATTAATGCGAAATTAAAACTATTTATACAAACTAAAACTTCTTATGCACAACACACTAAGTATAACAAAAGAGTGTAGCCGGATTCCCCGTGAAGGGCTCTGGACTAACTCCTCAAGATTCCTTTAGATAAGAGTTGAGGTGCCGCTTTGGCTCTCTTGGTTGAATACAACTGTGAGTAAACAATCCCCAAGTATATGACAGTTAAGCACAATGTATATCCAGCATATAAAGGTAAAGACAATATAAGCATGCAAGATATAAATACAAGTGAGAGATAGAGAGAGCAATCGCAAACACGGGAGAATTATTTCGAGGTTCGAGCACACTTGCTCTACGTCCCCTCCTTCAACACTATGAAGGATTTTCACTAAAATCGATCCCACCGGATCACTCGGTGCCGCAACACCTACAAGGAGTTCATGCTAGAACTCTTGGACTCTCTTGTCCCTTCACTCGTTCCCGGAAGAACTACACACCACAAGCCCACTAGCTTGCCGATGCCGCACCTCTACAACGAGCTCTCACTAGAACTCGAAACCACGCGAACCCGCAAGTCCAGCTCCTCAAAGTACAAAGTAGAACTCTTGGTGATCTAAACACTTTAATCACTTAAAACAACTCTCACAACAACTCTCCTATAGGAATGATATAGCAATGGAAAGCTCAAGTATGTGAGAAAAACAAGGATTGAATATGTGGTGAAAAACTCAAGAAAATCACTTTTGAAAACACTCTTGATAAACTTCCTTTTGAATTGGAAATATTTGCTCTCAAAGTAGTGGAGAAAACCTCTGAAATAGATGGGGAAAACTAGCTTTAAAACTCTCCAAAAATCTTACCTTAAACAGTCCATGGGAAGCCCAATTTTAGGCTTCTCAAAAACTAGCCGTTACAGCCCAATCAGCAGTTCTTACTACTGTCGGTCGATCGGTCCGGTCGACCACAAATGGTCATATTTTTGACCGTTGGGGACGTCGGTCGACCGGCCGGTCGACCGAGGCCTAGATACAGAGAGCAGAGCTCTCTGTCGGTCGACCGCCCGGTCGACCGGGGCCATTTTCAGAGAGCAGAACTCTCTGGCGGTCGACCAGGTCGGTCGACTGGCCCTCCAGCCAAATTGGCGTGCACGTTCTCAACCGACTCCTTGCTCGGTCGACCGTGCGGTCGACCGGCAGAAGCCAAAACAAAACATTATAGGGATTAAAAACTTGGCTTTTTGACTTAAATAAAATCCCATAAAATCTCTAAAATTCTACAAAAATGGGTTCAGTATTATACTTTTATATACAAACATGTTTGAGTAAAAATCAAAATATGTTACAAACATTTTGAACTATTTTTGTAACTTAGAAATTTTGGCATAAAACAAAATCTGTATTTTTTCAAATAGATTTTTCCAAAACTTCTCCAAATACAAACACAAGATATTTTAAAAACTTTTAAAGCTTAGTTGTATGCATATGATCCACTACACATATATGATGAAATATCTATGTTTTTGACATTAAGCACTAAAATGGTTTTGGGTGAAACACATGTATATAATGAGCTTAAAAACCAAACCGGTATTTTTCCAAATGAAAAATCTTTTAGGAAAACTCATATAAATCTTGTGTGTGAGTGTATATGTACTTGAGCAATCCACCAACTATTCTATCCTTTACATTTTATTTAAAATAAAATCTTAACAAAAGCAAACCTAGACTCAAGTTTTCTCTTGAAGGGCTACACTTGAAGTCTTCTTCTCCTTCTTGACTTAGTCCAAACCTTCATCCAAAGAGCTAGACTCCTCTTGAGTACTTGATGTGGTCTTGATGCATAAGCTCTTGAATCAACACGTGCTAGCTCCAAAACTTGACTTGAAATCCTTTGTTGAAGCTAAACGCCTACTAAGATCTTGATCATAAATCTGAGACTAAATAAACACAAGATCATTAGTACTATAACTCCATGAGTTAATCATCATCAAAACTAGAGTGATGGGCCTTTGGGCCAACAATCTCTCCCTTTTTAATGATGACAAAACTCATGGAGTTATATATGCATGGATTAAAGTTACGCTTCATAGAAGCTCCCCCTTAACTCATGCATAACAATAAACAATAAGATATGGCAATGAAGAACATGAAACTAAACAAATAGATTTGCATCAACAAGCTGAGAGACAAAACATAAATCCAAAATCCTTTTTCCAAAAACTTTTCTCCCCTTTTTGTTTAAACTTTAAAAAACATTCTTTCCATTTTCTAAACACAAGATGTATAAACTCAATATATGCAAAAACTCAAATATGCATGTATAAACTCAAAATCTTTCTCCCCCTTTTTGTCAATCATCAACAAAGGGGTAAAATAAAACAAATCAATAATAAGGATATATGCGATATACATTCATGAAGAGGAAGACGCTAAGTTAGCTTCCCTACACACTTGCATTACATGAAGAGGGGATGACAAGCCCTAACTCACATAACGCATAATACACAATGCATAAGTGGAGATGTGAAGCTCCCCCTACACACGTGTATCGCATAAAGAAGAGTTGTCAACCTCCTCATTATAAGATACACTCAACATGAATCTATATGTAGAAGAGATGTTAAGCTCCCCTTGCATATAGGCAATACATATCAAAACTTTTTAAACACAAATTTTTATACCAATTATAAATAAACAATATAAATTTTGAATTTTTTCAACAAATCAATTTTAGATATCACAAGATATAGATACCATATGAAATAGGAAATTTGTGATACCAATTAAAATAGGAAATTTGTGATACCAATTAAAATTGAAACTTTTGTACATTTTGATATCAATGAAAGAAAATATTTTATATTTTGATACCAATTTAAATTTAAATTAAAATTTGAAATTAATTGAAATTCATACTAATTGAAATACATGATAAATTTTGATACCAATTAAATATATCAATTGAAAATAATGCATAAGCTTTGAGATACCAATTGAAAACAAGATTTAAATCAAGCTTAGCATAAACATACTTTGTGCTTAAAATATGTAAATATCTTTTAAATCAAGCACAAACAAATCATATATATCTATGAAAAGAGAATACCAATGGAAATTGATATTATTTGAAATGTGAAACATACATATATGGAAACAAAATATGAGTATATACAAAAAATATCAATTGTGATACCAATTGAAATTATGATGTGAAACAAGTATAAAACTCATAAATGACCACCCTTTTCATGCACATGATAAAAGATTTTCAATAAGGCATACAAGGCATGGTCGCTCATCCGTCCGCTCTTAACGGCGTTGGTAGGGGTTTTCGAAAACAAGAGTTTGAAAATATTTTTATTGTGAAAAATACTACCAAATGAAGAGTAATTAACTAGTTAAAAGTAATTTTTGAAAAACTAGTTAAAGATTCTTCGAACATGAAAACAAATCATATGTATCTCATAAAAATACTAAATATACAAAGATTGACACTCAAAATCTATAAAGCTCAAAAGAAACATGAATATCATTTTATTAAACAAATATGAAAATCATAAATATTCATTTTTCATACAAAAATAAACTTCTAGGTATATGTATGTTTTATCCAAATCTAACAATATGCATACATATCCCAAACATAGAAAGAGTCTATAATACTATTTACATAAGGCAAGAGATGCAAGGACATACATGTATATTTATTAGATTTGAAGTAAAACATGAAAATAGGCAAAACAAGTGTAAATGAGTGAATCATCAAAATTGGGCTATGCATGTGCATATAGTGAGTACAAATGAACAATGAAGTGCAAACGTATATGAATCAAATATTGCTCACTACTTGTACAAGTATATATCCAAGTTTTGATAAAAACTACATCTAAATTAGTATTTAGCACATGAAGCACAAAACAAAATATAATCATGAAAACATGCCAAAAAAATGTCATATATGTAAAAGCATGTAAACAAATTAGGAGTTTTAGTGATAGTTACCAACACATGAACTACACTCTAATTCTCCAAAATATGGTGGTCCTCCCACCAAACCTACTTGATAGCGGTACATCAATATGTGTGTCCATCTAGTCCATGCGCATCCACCACCAAGGCACCATCCCTCTCACGTCATGTGAGAGCCCACACCTACATCAAATACAAGAGGTGGGGACTTTGGTACCCATTTTCTTTTGGGTCCACGGGGGTTAGCATCTAAAGGAACCCAAACATTTTTCTTAACAAAATTAATATGATGTATCTTATCAAAACAAACTTTGCTAAATGGCCTTTGCGGCCGCAATGTGTACACTTGTACACTCTAGCATTCATATGTGCATGAGTGTGATTATGACATGCAAAGTGTGCATATGCATGTCGTGGGTGATGTGCATGAACATTTGGAGCTTGTTTCATTTGAAACATGGATTTCAATCTATTATGATTAAATGCACATTTGCTCAACGTTGAGCTCAAACAATCTATTTTATTTTTCAAAAATTTAATTTCTTTTTTATCAATAGTAGCAGCATGAAAAGCATGATCAACAATCTTTTTCTTTTAGAAACATTTACTTTTTCTTTTTCAACAATTTTTCTTTTCAAAGATGTGTTTTCATTTAAAGCAATTTCCTTTTATTTTTCCACCAAAACAATCTTATTTTTCAAAGAGGTATTTCCTACACAAAGATCATTCAATTTAGAAAGTAAGAAAATATTTTCATTTTTCAAACTTTCATTTTCTTTTGAAAAACATTCCAATTTATCTTATAAAGAATCTTTTTCATTTAATATGGCATCAAATTTGTTTTTCAAATTTTTGTTATCCTTTTTAAGCATGTCATATTTTTCTAGAAGTTGTTGATAAAATGAAGCAAGTTCATTATAGGACAAATCAACATCCTCTTCTAGCTCAGATTCGAAGTTTACCTCAAGGGGGTTATCCCCTTGGACCATGTAGCATACATTGGAAGCCTCACTTCCAACATCCGAGTCGCTCCCCGCATAGTATTGTTCTTGTTCGCCAAGGGAGACAATGTGTTCCATACTACAAAAGCCGAATCAAGATTAGAAACCCTAGATAAATATTCATTATTTAGGGTTAACTTTAGAGCATGAATGGCTTTTGCATTAGCCTCAATATTTTTGCCATTTGAACAATAAGAATCTTTAATAGTGGCAAAATAAACATGAATGCCTAGGGCTTTGAGGTACAAAGACATCTTAACCTTCCAAGTTTGGATGTTAAGAATGTCAAAGGTAGGAGGTGACATGAAATCCATGTGTGTGTACAAATATTGTGATTAGCTATAAAAGAGGATCTTTAACTCAAGGTGGTTAGACCCAAATCAAGAGCACTTGGCTCTGATACCAATTGAAATCACTTAGAGGGGGTGAATAGGTGACTAGCTAATCTAATGGTCAATTAATGCAGAATTAAAACTATTTATGCAAACTAAAACTTCTTATGCACAACACACCAAGTATAACATAAGAGTGTAGCCAGATTCCCCATGAAGGGCTCTGGACTAACTCCTCAAGATTCCTCTAGATAAGAGTTGAGGTGCCGCTTTGACTCTATTGGTTGAATACAAGTGTGAGTAAACAATCCCAAGTATATGACAATTAAGCACAATGTATATCAAGCATATAAAGGTAAAGATAATATAAGCATGCAATATATAAATACAAGTGAGAGATAGAGAGAGCAATCGCAAACACGGGAGAATTGTTTCGAGGTTCGAGCACACTTGCTCTACGTCCCCGCCTTCAACACTATGATGGATTTCCACTAAAATTGATCCCACGGGATCACTCGGTGCCGCAACACCTACAAGGAGTTCACTCTAGAACTCTTGGACTCTCTAGTCCCTTCACTCGTTCCCGCAAGAACTACACATCGCAACCCACTAGCTTGTCGAGGCTGCACCTCCACAACGAGCTCTCACTAGAACTTGAAACCACGAGAACCCGCAAGTCGGGCTCCTCAAAGTACAAAGTAGAACTCTTGGTGATCTAAACATTTTGATCACTTAAAACAACTCTCACAAAAACTCTCCTATAGGAATGATATAGCAATGGAAAGATCAAGTATGTGTGAGAAAAACAAGGATTGAATATGTGGTGAAAAACTCAAGAAAATCACTTTGGAAAACACTTTTGATAAACTTCCTTTTGAATTGGAATATTTGCTCTCAAACTAGTGGAGAAAACCTCTGAAACAGATGGGAAAAACTAGCTTTAAAACTCTCCAAAAATCTTACCTTAAACAGTCCATGTGATGCCCAATTTATAGGCTTCTCAAAAACTAGCCGTTACAGCCCAGTCAGCAGTTTTGACTGCTGTCGGTCGACTGGCCCGGTCGACCGCCAACGGTCATATTTTTGACCGTTGGGGACGTCGGTCGATCGGCCGGTCGACCGAGGCTGGATACAGAGAGCAGAGCTCTCTGTCGGTCGACCGCCCGGTCGACCGGAGCCATTTCTAGAGAGCAGAACTCTCTGGCGGTCGCCTGGGTCGGTCAACCGGCCCTCCAGCCAAACTGGCGTGCACGTTCTGTGCACGTCGGTCGACCGCCCGATTAACAGACTCATGGCTCGGCCGACCGTGCGGTCGACCGCAGAAGCCAAAACAGAACATTATAGGAATTAAAAACTTGGCTTTTTGACTTAAATAAAATCCCATAAAATCTATAAAATTCTACAAAAATAGGTTCGGTATTATACTTTGATATACAAACATGTTTGAGTAAAAAATCAAAACATGTTACAAATATTTTGAACTATTTTTGTAACTTAGAAATTTTGGCATAAAATAAAATCTGTATTTTTCCAAATAGATTTTTCCAAAACTTCTCCGAATACAAACACAAGATATTTTAAAAACTTTTAAAGCTTAGTGTGTATGGATATGATCCACTACACATATATGATGAAATATCTATATTTTTGACAATAAGCACTAAAATGGTTTTGGATAAAACACATGTATATAATGAAGTTTAAAAACCAAACCGGTATTTTTTAAAATGAAAAATCTTTTAGGAAAACTCATATAAATCTTGTGTGTGAGTGTATATGTACTTGAACAATCCACAACCTATTCTATCCTTTACATTTTATTTAAAACAAAATCTTAACAAAAAGAAATCTAGACTCAAGTCTTCTCTTGAAGGGCTTCACTAGAAGTCTTCTTCTCCTTCTTGACTTGGTCCAAACCTTGATCCAAAGTGCTAGACTCCTCTTGAGTACTTGATGTGGTCTTGATGTATAAGCTCTTGAATCAACACGTTCTAGCTTCAAAACTTGACTTGAAATCCTTTGTTGAAGCTAAACGCCTACTAAGATCTTGATCATAAATCTGAGACTAAATAAACACAAGATCATTAATACTATAACTCTATGAGTTAATCATCATCAAAACTAGAGTGATGGGCCTTTGGGCCAACATATATATCATAAATACAATTAATTTGATTTTTCACAAAAAACATTAACAAAAAACAATAAAATTATTTTTGAGAACTTTTGTGTGTGTGCGCCTCTTCTTGAGCATCAATTCTCTAAACTAAACTTTATATCTTACATAAATAGATGAGGCACAGTATACAAGATCTTCGAATACGAATTCTTCAAACTTGTCTTCTTGAGCTTCCAACCAATTCTTGAAATCAATCTTGTTGAATTGAACTCAATATCTCCTTTTGAAGCTAAACTTCTCATCCTTGAACAAACAAGTGTACTTCAACAAAACTTAAACTTTGTTAGTACATTAAACTTCATAAGTTTTAGAATCAACAAAATAAAGAGTGATTGAGCCTTTGGGCCAACAACATCTTTCTTAACGAAAGAGGGGGGCTAACTAGAAAAATTCAAAATTTGTACACTCCTTTCAAATTCCTGTAATTCTTGTAATTTGAGAAGTATAGTGAGGTTACTCCTCCTCCCATTAATTTTCCCAGTTTAGGGTTTTCACATAAAATCCTTTGTGTTTGTGTTGTATTTTACTTACTCGCATTTCACCTCCATTTTCAATCTTGCTTGCGGTGAGGATCGACCGTCCGATCGATCATGGCCAAATCACCAACACACAAATTTAAATAAAAAATTATCAAAGTTAAAATTCTGATTTTTCTAGAATTATTCACTGTTTATGGTTATTTTTAAGTATTTATCTAAAGAACAAGTAATTAATAATTTAAACAATTCAATTTCAAGAAATTACTAACTATTTAAATAATATATATTCCTTACAGTCACAAACTGAATAAATCAAGGAAATTATTTAATCAATTGCACAAAAATTAAATCATGAATTTTGCAATTTCTAAATGTTAGAAAAATAAATAAGAAATTTAAATAGCAAAAAATTAAAAAAATAAATCAAAAAATAAATTAATTTACCACACTGAATCATAGCAAACAATTCAGGTAAAAATATTTATCAATTTGTACAAGGAATTATTTATGGAAAAATTGAAAATTTTCTAAACACTTTTACATCTGTAAAATTGAATAAATGAGTAAAATAATTAAACAATAAATAAATATGTCACAAAATACATTAACTTACCATAATAAAATATAATTGATGGGAAACGGGGTATGCGAGTGAATCAGAAATCAGTGATATGATAAATTTTGATACATTTCACCAACTATTACAATCTTGGGTAGAAAAATAATTAAAACAAATAATGCAAGATGATGGATTTAACAAAACGTGCAAGTACAGGTATAATATTCGCAATTTGAATAAACTAAAGTTGCTACCGTTTACAAAGGCAAAAATTGTACTTTAATATATATGATCAACAAATACAAGATAGCAGATACACACGAACTCACAATATAGTGGTAGCAGTTTAAATTGGTAAAATAATAAAGGCGGTTATCAACCCGCAAATAAATAGACCGTGTTAAATAAAATTTACCTCCTGATGATTATAGAAATATATCGGATCGGTAATTGGTACTGATGTGTAGAGCTCGTCACCAACGGTACTAAGATCACCTGAATCGGAGCCCGAAAACGAAAGTTACGGCCCGAAAACGAAAGTTACGGCCCAAAAACGAAGTAGAGTCGCTTAATGGGTCTGTTTTTTTGATACGTTTGGATCTGAAAATTGAAACCCAAATTAACTTCTTTTGCTTTTTTGTCTATTGTAGGTGGAGTCCAAGGCGTTCTTCTTTGAGTGGTTGTGCTAGGCTGAGGAGATGAGGAGGATGGAGGCCTTGTTGGATGTTTTGATGGGATATTATTTTGCTATTTAGAGGGAAGAGGAGGACGAAAAATGGTGGGAAAAAGTTTTGTATTGTTGTTGACTTCAAGAACAGTGCACGGGTAAGGCAAAAGAGAAGAAGGAAAAAAGATTATGCTGGGATTTAATTAGAGAAGAAAATAGGAATCAACTCCTAAGCAATTTGAGTGAATCAATTTCACAAAATTCTCAAAATTCTTCATTGCTCATTGTCGGTACAATACTGAGTAGCTTCGCCGGATAGTTTAATTGCAGTGTACTTAACTTTTTTAGACTCTGTAAGTTCGTACCATGTGAAGTACCTATCTAATTGGAGTGTCCAGTATATTAAAACTTGTGGGTCATGACGTCTCTCAAAGTTTGAAACAACGATCCTGATGCTTTTCAGATATTGAGCATCGAGATTGGATGTGTTCTCGATGTTGTTATGTCAGTTGTTTATTTTGTGGAGTTTGATCACGTATTCACTCTACTTTGGTCAATCTTTCATCATGTGCCTTAAAGGTATCTAACATGGCATTTATCTCGGTGAACATTACAGTAATCTATTGGAGATCCGTTTGGGTGATGTGAGATTCACTAGACTCTTCTAACAGATATGGGTGACCACTACTGGTGGACATGCACTAATAAAACTTAAATAAGGATGAAGAGATGCAAATTTAGACTAGATGATTTTTTTATTTTTTTATTTTTTAATGCAAAGAAAGCGATAAAATTCTTAGAAGTGCCTAGATGCAAATCCGACCCTAACCGTGTTCTGATACCAAAATGATGTGAAACAGGGTATGCGAGTGAATTAGAAATCAGTGATATGATAAATTTTGCTATGTTTCACCAACTATTACGATCTTAGGTAGGAAGATAATTAAAACAAATAATACAAGATGATGAATTTAACAAAATGTGCAAGTACAGGTGTACCGGTCGCAATTTGAATAAACTAAAGTAGCAACCAGTTACGAAGGCAAAGCTTGTACTCTCAATATATATGATCAGCAAATACAAGATAGTAGATGAACACGAACTCACAATATAGTGGCAGCAGTTTAAATTGATAAAATAATAAAGGCGGTTATCAACCCACAAATAAGTAGACTGTTTTAAAGAAAATTTACCTACTGATGATTACAGAAATATCTCGGACCTGTAGTTGGTACTGATGCGTAGAGCTCATCATTACGATCATGATAAAGAGCTCTATGCATCAGTATCAACTTCAGGTCAGTGAGATCTATGTAATCATCAGTAGATAAATTTTCTTTAACATAGTCTATTTATTTGTTGGTTGATAATGGCCTCTAATATTTTATCAGGTTAATCTGCTGCCACTATACTGCGAGGTTGTGTGCGACTGCTACCTTGTGTTTGCTGATCATAATACTGATTATACAAACTTTGCCTTTGTAGCTGAGTAATTGCATCATTATATTTTAGATTTAGAAGGGTACACCTATTCTTGCTCATTTTGTTAAATCCACCATCCTGCATTATTTATTTTAACTATTTTCCTACCCAAGATCATTTTGTTGGTGGAACATAGGAAAGTTTGCTTTATCACTTATTTCTGATTCAGTCGCATACCACGTTTTACATCAATAATTTATTTAAAGAAAGTAAAGACACTCTCCTGAGTTTTCTACAGATCCTGATATTGAATTATTTAGTTAATTTGAAAATCTACAATGAATTTAATTCAATTTAGATTTAGGTAAGTTTAAATAATTTTGTTGTCAAAATAATTTTACAGGTTTTAAAAAGCAGTTTATGATTTTATTAAAAAAATTTAAGAACTTTCAGGCTTTATTTCTAAATTTTTTGAATTTAAATAAACCTAAAAGTCATTTAAATTCTCTTAACGAGTATTTATCTATAGTAACAAGTCTGGTCCTATAGTATAGGTCTGAACAACTATTGTGTGGGTCTGGATCTATTATAGTGCCAGATTTGCTTACTGATATGCTATAGTGTAATTGCTATAGTACGAGTTGGGTTAAGCCGGTTGGGTTTGGGTTCATCTAGGTCGAGTGCCACTAGGTCCAGGGGCAACTGGGTCCGAGTATGCGCTTGATTTATTGATTCTGTGGTTTTCATAGACAAATAACAAAGTCTCACTGATTTTTTTTAAATGCACTTGGACTTAACTTTTAGAGCTAAATAACTGCAGATTAATAGCCAAAAAAGATAGCCAAAAGGCCCTGAGGTTTCTTCTTTGAGTTAAGGGCAAAACGTGTAGAAAAAGCACAATTATAAAACTTGAACTCTGAAGTCAAACAAACCCTCGCACTAGAACGTACAGTTCTTCTTATTTAAAATAAGAATTAAGCGCTTAGGACCTAAGCTGTACCTTGCTGATATGAAGAACTAGAATGAATAACAACTAAAGTAGGCTATTTCTCAGAAAGTGTTCTAAAAGAAAAAAATCCTATGCAAATAGGTAACAATTTCATAAGGAAAAAGTCTCTCAGGACTAATTCCTCAGAAATGTGTGGATTTTTGAATTGAATGAAAAAATAAATTCAGAGAACTATTTATTCGAAAATTGATTCCTAAAAAATGCTATATTAATCCTAGAAAGAATATAAATAAGAAAGATACACCCTTGCAAATACTCTATGCAGTTCTAAGAAATAAAACTGATAAAGATATTCGATCAGAAATATTTTGACTATAACATGGTAGCTACTGTTAGATGCAGGAATAGATCTGACAACTAATCACTATCACCGATCTAATGTCCAGGTCGGTGAATATTAAGTGGGAGGTTTTTCTTTCAATAGAACGTTCATTAATTACAGAATCATATTTCAATTACCTTCATTAGTTAAACACCAATTAGACTTGTATTAGTCAATCTCAATATATAGAAATATTAATGAGCATAAATATTTCAGTATAACCCCAGAAAAAAGAACGTTAGTTCAATTATACAACAATTAGAGTGAGGTACGCATGAATAAGATAATTATGTCCCGCGCTATAGAGCTAATGGGTTACTGGACACTGGTTACCCAAGATACAATACTCCTTCACGTATTTGGATAGCACTATAAAATCATCATACAGTCTAACGTAGTAGTTAATCAGTACTCTCACAAAGAATTCAAGGAGTTAGATGAAGATAAATTTTAAGGAGAATATTTGTCTTAAATTTCGAGGATTATTCACTATAGAGAAAGGAGAGAGATAGAAGTATTTATGTATTAGGAAGACAGATTCAGACAATAAATTCTGTTTCTCAAAATTTGTTGAATTATCTGTTTTTCTTTTAGAACGAATCTTTAACAGATCTTCTGTTTCTGCAGAGAGGAAGAGGAGAGAAGAGATCTTCACTGTTTGTTTAGAATCACGGAGAGGAGCGCTATTTATAGCGCTCCTGGGAATCCGTTGGAGGACAGCTGGAACGGTTGTGACAGTTCCTGTCTGAACCATTGCAACTATTCCAGACAGGAACCGTTGGTCCGCGCCCGCACCCACACCAAGACCCGGGCCCGAGCTCTGAGCTCCGGCTCCGGTGTCAGTCCGCGTGCGCGTGTGTGGGCATGGTTTCCCCCAAACGCGCGCGAAAACTCCAAGTACCCAAAAGGCACACCCTTTGTTCCCATTTTTCTCTATTTAAACACTTCAAATGTCCACTCCATATCTAATGTGGGACTAAATATTTTAGCAACTTTTTAGTCCCCTTTAGCTTTGGAATTAGACTAACTTTTGACTTGAATATCTCATTCATCTAAAAATGGAATTGAACATGTGAATATACCACGTTCATCCACAATGGAAGGAGAACACACTCCAACCATTATCCGGTTGATTCTATTAACGAATCTCACCTTAATTCAGCTCAAAATTTCACTTTAATTCTTCATTTCCCCAACAATCCCCCACAATGAATGGAAATTCGAGGAATTGACACACAAAGAGACTTACTCTATAATAAAAAGTACTTTAAAAAAACTGCATCAGGATAGGTGAACTAGGTCTTGAACCCTCCATAGCGAAAGCTTTATCAGACTTACTGGCTAGTCAGTGAATTAAGTCTTGAACTATCAGCCGTTAGTGTAAGCCAAGTCGACAAGCTTCATACAGTAACTTTTCAAAATCAACTTTGGTTCTCGGTTGTGTTCATTTTGGCCCTGGACATTCTTAGTTTAACAGAATATCTTAAGGAATCACAGCCTCCATAGAGACTCCCAAATAGCCGACCCAACTCTATACTCACATAGGTGATCGTCTTATTAAGAGTAGTGTACTCTATTCCACTTATTTTAATAACAATATATAGACATCATTAAAAGCGTTAAGTCTATTTTTAATCCACTTGTAGAAAGCACTTGGGTGCACTATAGGAATCGGTTAGAGTCAAGCTCCTAAGCTTACTCGCAGAGTCAATCATAACTAATTTTTCCTCTTAAACTTAGTCTGTGGGATCTCAATTCGCAAAGTGAGATTTCCATTAAGCTGACTCAATAAGGTTAGGTTTTTAGACTCATTCTCCTCGATGCGCAGTTTATACGCTCTCCACTTAAACCTTTATTAAACAGATCCACTAAATTATTATTTAATGATACAAAATCAATAGAGATAATTTCATTTGAGAGCAACTGCTGAACGATATTATATCTATGATGAATATATCTACACTTACCGTATATATAAAATTTTGTGCCTTAGATATTGCTGCTTGATTATCGCAGTGAATGCATATGGTGGGCATTAGCTTCTGCTATAATGGTATATCTTTCAAAATAGTCGAAGCCATTATGTTTCTTCTCCAGTCTTATCTAAGGCTATAAATTCAGATTCCATTATGGTACGGGCAATGCAGATTTGTTTGAAAGATTTCCAAGATACTGTTGCACCTCCGAGAGTAAATACGTATCCGCTGGTTGATTTTGATTTCTCAGAGTCTGCAATCTAATTTGCATCATTGTACCCTTCAAGTACAGGTGGATAATGTCCATAATTCAAGGCATATTCTTTGGTATGTGATACGTAACCTACTACTCGTAGTATAACAGTTCAATGAACATTACTAGGATTACTAATGTAACTGCTTTATTTGCTTACAGCGTAAGCAATATCAAGTCTAGTGCAATTTATTAAATACATTACACTTCTGATAATTTGAGAATTCTCCAACTGTCATATTTCAGTTCTTGTCTTCTTGCGAAGGTGGATGTGTGGGAGAAAGAATTGGTATTCTCTTTTATCCCATGCTCCTTGAATCTTTCTATCATCTTAGCCACGTAGTGAGATTGAGATAAATTGATTCCATCTGATATTCTTGTAATTTTAATTCCTAAAATTATATCAGCAACCCCTAGATCCTTCATGTCAAAATTGTTGGATAACATTCTTTTAGTGGAATTAATAATTTTAATATAGTCCCAAGTATCAACATGTCATCTACATAAAGACAAATAATGATACATGCATTTTCAACTATTTTAGTGTAAACACAGTTATCGCATTCATTGATAGTGAATTCATCTTTGATCATGACACTATCGAATTTCTCATACCAATGTTTTGAATCCTGCTTTAGACCGTATAAGAATTTAACCAATTTACATACTTTATATTCTTGGCCCTTGACTATAATTCTTCAAGTTGCTTCATATATATTTCTTCATTTAATTCACCATTTAAGAACGCAGTCTTGACATTCATTTGATGGATATCTAAGTTGTGCAATACTGCAACCACATTCAACATCCGAATGGAAGTTATTCTTGTTACTGGTAAATAAGTATCGAAGTAGTCAAGTTCTTCTTTATGTCGATAATCCTTGGCTACAACCTAGACTTGTACTTATCGATAGCTCCATCGGGTTATATTTTTCTTTTGCAAATTCACTTACTCCCAATTGGTTTACTGCCAGAGGGTAAGTTTTCCAGTTCTTAAGCATGATTGCTTAGGATGGATTCTATTTCGCTATTTATAGCTTCTTTTCACATTTGCGCTTCTGGGTAGATATAGCCTCTTTAAATGTTTGAGGCTCGCTCGCTTTCAATAACATATGCCAAGAAATCTGTACCAAAAGATTTTGAGATTGTTGATCTCTTACTTCTTCTTGGTTCAACTTCCACATTAACAATTGGTTAATTGGGCTTTCTTCCCTGAACACTACCTCATGTGTTCTTATTCCAGAAGTATTATCTTCTTCTCATTTGTATGAAAAGATATCTTCAAAGAACATAGCATCTCTAAATTCAATAATTATTTTTACATAAATATCTGGTATTTTTGATTTATGTACCAGAAATCTATAGGCACTACTATAGGCACTACTATTCAAGGCATACCCTATGAATATGCAGTCCATTGTTCTTACTCCCAACTTAGTCTTTTTAGGCAGTGGTGCTAGTATCTTTGCAAGGCACCTCCATATTTTGAGGTAATGGTAGGAAGGTTCTCTTCCATGCCATAGCTCAAATGGTATAATGATTGTGATCCAATATTGCATATTTTACCTCATTATTCCCATGCATATTACAAATAAATATATGATTTTTAATCCTCTTCTCTATATATTTGCAGGTACACACTCTAAAGGAGAGAAAGCCATTAATCACCTTAATTAGCAATAATTAAGTGATTAATCAAGATTAAAGATAAGCCAAAGATTTGAATCCCAGATCCAGAAAAATCCGCGCAACAAATGAAGATTCTAGATATGCCACGTGGATAACCACCTAACAAACTGATCCCAACAGAAAGATCTGGCTCAACGGCCAGGATTGAGCCGCGATCCGCGGCTAGGGCGCGGCGGTTTGAGGTTGTTATGACCTCGGATTTTGCGCCAACAAACTTGGCTCTCGAAGGTTCTCTCCCATGCTATAAATACTGGACTTGGACCTGCGTACAAAAACTGAATGGAGAAGAGAGGAAAATTCATTAGTATGTTGTAATTTTGTTTAGTTTTTCTCTAGGTTTAGTTCTTTAGATCCCTCTTCTTCTTCCCTAGAATTCATTGTAAAAGAGAGAGATTGTGAGAGAGAGAGCTTGTGTAATCAAGGGTGACAACTTGAAGCTATGCAAGGATTCATCCATTCTCCTTCCTCTACTTGAAGCTTGGTTCTAGTTTATGTGCTTTCTTTACATGCTTTCTTTATTGCTTTCTTTAATTCCTTGCAATTTACTTCAAGCTTTGTTTTACTTCTTTAATGGCTTGTAGCTAATTCCTTCTCCATGTACTAGCTAACCACTACTCTTGCTAACTACTAACTCATGGGTGATTGCTTTACTTCATCTTGCAAGTTGTATGATCTTCTCTTCTCCGATGGTTAAACCACCGTCTTCCAAGTGAGAAAGTAATTAGGTCAACACGCAAGACGAACCATACGCCAATGGAGTGACAACATTAGGCACGCATTCATTATCACGGAGTGTGGTAAGCTTTGGCAAGATAGCAAGGTAAGCTAGTCATGGTTCTCTTCCATTCAAGTTTTATTTTCTTCTAGTGTGAATACAAGTCCAATCCTCTTCTTGATTTCTTTTCCGACTATTTCCATCATGAACATATCCATCCTTTCTTTAGTTTCTTTTTCATTTGATTCATTAATTTTATTAGCATAGAAGAATTCTCGTTTACATTTCTTCACTACGATTCGTAACGCTTCCATCGCTAGCTCTCCCTGAGAATCGACTCGGTATAGCCTTATGCTATAGCGGAGACAAGAAAGGGTACATAAAATACATTTTTATACTCATAATACGTATACCTTCTTAGTCTAATCAATTTTTGGCGCCGTTGCCGGGGAGAGCAACGGATTTTCTTTAAAGTGAAGAACTAAACGAATCTTCTTCTCTGTTGCAGGTTACAGGAGAAGAAAACAGGAAAATTTGCATTGCAGTGACATATAAGCGGACCTGGGCCTCTGCTCTCGAAAGCAGAGACCAGGATCCCTCTGACTTGCCGCGTTCCCACGGCAAAAGCCGCGCGGGCGCGGCAAGGAGGAGTTGACTTCTAACCATTTTTCTGCAGGGTCTCTTGCTTTGCAAAATACAGCTTCTGCAATACTTAAATTCTTGTTTGCTTCACCATATACCTGCTAATTTAATCAACAGTAAAAAATTGGTTGTAATTGTGAAAAATTGTTTAGACATTTGCATTCTAGGCACGTGTCTTTCAATTCTTTACTTTTACTGTTGAAGAGTGCTGGATGCAAGGTACGTTTCGCATTGCATATAGACTAGGAATCATCTCTTGCTTGATTTTCATGCTTTGAGTGAATCCTTGTTATATTTCTTGTACACTTGCATAATTCAATTTTAAGGGCATAACCGATAAATAAGATAAGGTAGGGAGTTCATTACCCTTTCCTTAGCCCGAAAACCACAATCCAAGCACTCACTAACCCAAGCCTAATTTAATAAAAAAGTAGACGTTGGCCCTAGGGACATCTCGGACTCATTTAGGAGATTATCCTAAGGGGGAAAAGTGTTGGAATTTAACTCTTGCAAAATCAGTGTCTAGGAAAGGGGTTGAGGGCCGAAAGCCCGAAGGTTGCTGGTTACTTAATTAAGGAACGTCTCTGACGGAAAACCTCCCACCAACCTTACCTTCCCTGGCTGATTAGCTTGTGGTTAGAGTCTACACTAAACCTCCCGTGGACAGTCTATCAGTTAGGAGTCGTCTAGGTCCTAAGTCTACCCTAACTTAGGTTAGAATTTTTCTTTCTTTTGTTTGTTTGTTTGTTTGTTTGTTTGTATTTGATTATGTGATATGGCTTACAATTACAATTCTTTCCATCCTAATAATAATCCATATTTCACACCATCTTCATATTCGGATAATTCCAACCCGGTGTTTTACAATATGCACCAACCAAATACACCGGGTTGGCCTTATCCGAATCAATATGACCCATACCCCCCATCTAATAACTATAATTTCCATAATAATTTCAACTCTTCACCGAGTAATTGGGGATTCCAGTCCCCCGAGTTTAATTATCAACCTCCTTGTCCACCATATTCACCTTGTCCACAGTATTCATTTCCCGATTCCGCTTCATATACTCCTTTTTCTGAACCACCATTTGAAGAAAAATCTGAGTTACTAAGGAGTTTAGAAGCCAATCTACAGAGGGCCGAGCAACAATTTCACGAAACATTTGCCCCTCCAATTCCACAGTATTTTCAAGAGTCTTACTCAGTTCCACTTTTTCCTAATGAACAACCATTTGTCATGGAAACGAGTAAAGATTTCTTGTGTGAGTCCACTCTTCCATCACCACACAGTTTTGACTCACAATTTCATCACCAATTCCAAAACAATTCTTCATCTTTTCAACAAAATGATGAACCAATGAATTGTGAAAAGATGCTTGAATTCCTGACTCATGCTCGAAATGATCGTAACCGTGACATAGATTTGATGATCCAAACTCTTCATTCTCATCCTATTTCTAATGTCACTAACCATTCTGTCAAAGAGTCATGTTGTTTTGGAAATCAAGATTCAATTTCAGCACAACCACCTGAACTTGTCCAAACTTCAGATTCCATTGACATTTTGGCAAGTTTTTCATTTCCTAAAATTAAACTTGTCCAAACGTCAAATCCCATTGACATTTTGGCATGTTTTTCATCTCCTACAAATGAACTTGTCCAAACTTCAGATCCAATTGACATTTTGGCAAGTTTTCCTTTCCCTGAGATTGAACTTGAACATGATTATGATCCTGAACTTTCACCAGATGATTCAACTCTACTTCCTGATTCAATCATGACTTCCATATCCTTACCTGATTTCACTTCATTTCCCAAGTCAGACTTGGATCCAGTACCCATCTGTTGTGAAATTGAATCACCAATCTTTTATGATGATCACATTGAACTTGACCAATTTCATACTCTTGAAAGTCCCATTGATAAATTGGCAAGTTCACAATTTTTTAGAATTGAACTACATGAGGAATGTGATCTTGAACCCCAACTTAGTGATTCAATTCTTTTTCCTGATTCAGTAATGACTCCGGTATCTTTACCTCACTTCAATCTTTTTCCAGAGTCGACATTGGATCCTTTCCCAATTCACAATGAAGTTGAATCACCCATCTTTAAGGATCATGTTGAACTTGACCAATTATACCTTTTTGAAGATCCTATTGACAAATTGACAAGTTTTCCATTTTGTGGAATTGAACTCAATGAGAAATGTGACTTTGACCCTCAAGTTTGTGATTTAGTTCAAATACCTGAATCATTAATGACTCCTGTTTTGTTACCCAATTTGAGTAACATTTTAGAGTCAGTTTTGATTCCCAACCCTCCTGAACTTGAATCACTAATCTTAGATAGTCACATTCCATCATAGGAAACTGAATGTGGACTTGAGCTTTATTTTCTTGACTTGGACCCAGTTTCTGAATCCATTCCGACTCCTGAACCTTTACTTGACTTCATTCACTTCCCTGAGTCGGTGTTCCTTTCCGAGTCCAAGTCAACCGTTCTATCATTCCATATTCCATTCTGGGACAAGGTAGTTGATAAATTTAACTCAGAAATTATTTTAAAAATTTGGAAATTAGATGGGGGCATGTACATAATAATCTTAAATGCACACATCATTTTTGTGGGTCATATTATTGAAATTTCTGGTGGGTTCCTGAAAACCCAACGACAAGTTGATTGGGCCATGTTCCGTGGACCAATCCGTCCACCACCGGAACCACCACCTTAAGGTAATTTTTTTTTTTTTACTAACATAGGATTTACTAACATAGAATTTAGAAAATAAATAAAAAAAATAATAATAATAATAAAAAATAAATAGAAATAAAGGAGGGATTTTTATGCTTAAAGGAGTTTCCACACTTTTTCAACTTCCAATCTTTCTAAATTCCTAGGATTCTCTCTCTTCCCTAGGATTCCATTCCAATTCAAAATCTTTGACCTAGGGTTGTAATTAAATCTTTGACCTAGGGATAATTTTGGAAACCTAACTTTTTCTCCCTCCTATAAATATTCCTCTACCCCATACTTCAGCCCTCACACGAGAAACTCTCTTCAGATCCCCAATCTCCTCTCAAAGCGCCGCCACTGTACTTTTTCTTCTCCCCAGATCTCTCAGATCTGCCGCGTACCCGCCGTCCCAGCCGCGCAAACGCGGCACATCTGAAGCTTCCTGAGCCCAGAAAAATTCTGCTCCGATCGATTTCGCGCACTTTCCACAGATCTGGTGCTAAATCTTCCTTCAGAGCTTTCTGAATCCACAACAGAGATCGATTCTATTCCCCCCACGTAATCCGGGGGTGGTTCGACTTCTAATCTCTTCTTTTTACAACTTTGCTCTTTAATTCATACTATGGCACCTGCAATTTTTGCTGAGAAAGATTTTGGGCGGATTTTAATTGATGTGAATGGTTATGGACATGTGTTTTTAGAAAGGATTAGGGCTAGGAATTGGTACACATTGATATATGATAATTCTGAGACCGAGGCATTCTATTGTCCCGAACTTGTGACGATGTTTTACACTCATCTTGACCTAGCATCGGTAGATCCACAAGCATACCAGTTCACTGTCCATATGCCCACCGGGGATTTCCTTGTCACGCTTCCTCTTCTTGAGGAAGTCACTAATGTCTCAACCGTCACATACCCAAGCGAGCCTCTCCCTTTGATTGACTATATGACTGTTATGGGGGCTCGCTGTACTGAGCAGGATCGTGGGTTAAAGGCTAACACCACGTTTAGGAATGTTCATTGCGTTGGACGTTGGATCCAACGCAATATTTTAGGGTTAGACCATACCACGACTTTTAACAGGCCTGTGTTGCAGATTATACATGACTTAATGACACGTCAGCACACGGTTTGTTTAAACAAGGTCATCTTCCATGCACTAATCACCAACTCTTCCCGCACAAGAGGTGCCAAATACTCACATCCCACCTTAATAACACGTCTGTGTAGGACTTTTCTACCAGATGATCTCTTTGATTCATTTGATAGAGTGTTTGTTGCACCCGAGAGATCTACCAGTTTGTACACTAGTTGTTTACACGCAGTATGGACTCCTACAGTCCAAGCTGAGGATGTACCGGTAGAGTCCTCCTCTGAGGAGAGTTTTGAGGAAGAGGATGAACCTGAATTTTGGAGGCAGGAACCCCCAGCAGAATCACGAGCTTTCATGTCTTCCATCTGGAAAGGCATGAAGAAAATTTTTAGGGGTCAAGTGAGGTTGAGGAAGAAGATGGAGGAACAATCTTCCAGGTTGGAGGAGCAAACCTCCAGGTTAGAGGGCATTGAGGCAAGGTTGAGGAGAACACAATCTGCAGGACCCAGTACCACTGCGGTTTCAAAGAGGAGGAGGGAGTGACTTTTCACCTTACCTATTTCATGCATCATTTCATCTTACATACATTGAGGACAATGCATGAGATAGGTATGGGGGGTATGTACTAACATACATAGGATTTTTTTTTTTTTATCTTTTTTATAGGATTTTTTTTTTAGGTCTTCCATTTTATTTTTAGATTTTATCTTTTCTTTTAGATTTTCCACTTTCTTTTTAGATTTGACTTTTCTTTTAGAAAAATAAAAAATAATAAATATAAAAAATAAAAAAATAAAAACTTTTTGAAATAAGAGACAAAGTTTTGACCTATTTTTAAGAAAATTAAGATGTATCTTAGAAATTAAGAAAGCCTTAATTATGACATCTTAAACCTAGTTGAAATAATAGATCTTGTTTGAAATTATAGGCTAAGAAAGAAAAATTGAGGAGATATTTTTATCTTGAATTTTTTGCCTTAGATAATATGCACTTTACACTTACACATTTCTTGGGATGGAGACAAAGACCAAAAATGCCATATAAATAAAAAGAGAAAAAGAGAAAAAGAAAAAAAAATATATAAATAAAAGATCACTTATTAAGCTGGATAACTATGCCTCAAGAAGCATGGTTACTCACGCCTAACGGTGATCTCACTTATTAAGCTGGATAATTGTGCCTCAAGAAGCATGATTATTCACGCCTAACGGTGATTATAAATAATCCCCTTTAGTTTTGTGGCCTTTTTCACTCGAGTCCTTTAACCCGAGGGATGTTTTCTCATCTGGTGCCCTAGAACCATCTGGTATGGGAGTCATCGGTTATAGGCTCGCTACATGGGTGAACTAGAAAGCCTAAGAAAACTAAGGGAAGAAAAAAAAAAGAGAAAAGAAAAATAAATAAATAAATAAATGGCTTGATGGTTAGAGTTGAAATCCCAGAAATTTTCACAGAGCACGGTGTGCATATTATCTAGGTTTTATGAAAGATAAAATATTCAATCCAATTTTGAATTCTTACCTTAATTGAAGACAAGATCTTGCATGGAGACTAAGTTTAAGGAAGAATGATTATAGGTGGACTTATGACCTAGGATCACTTATATTTTTGCAAAAAAAGTTCGTAAACATGTCTCTTGTTCAAAATGCGTTTTCAAAACACTAACATTTGTCTTCTTTCTTTATGGATTTTGTGGGTGTAATCCGCTGAAAACCCTCAGGAGACAACACTCCTCCTCTAGGGTAACCTAGAGGTTTAACGGCTTGTTGCACATGCTCAGTGCAATCGCGTCACCTGCGAAAGTGGTGTAATAAACTGGTAGTATAGATTTTCTTTTTCTTTGTTTTGCTCGGGACGAGCAAAAGAATAAGTGTGGGAGTGTGATTGTGATCCAATATTGCATATTTTACCTCATTATTCCCATGCATATTACAAATAAATATATGATTTTTAATCCTCTTCTCTATATATTTGCAGGTACACACTCTAAAGGAGAGAAAGCCATTAATCACCTTAATTAGCAATAATTAAGTGATTAATCAAAGATTAAAGATAAGCCAAAGATTTGAATCCCAGATCCAGAAAAATCTGCGCAACAAACGAAGATTCTAGATATGCCACGTGGATAACCACCTAACAAACTGATCCCAACAGAAAGATCTGGCTCAACGGCCAGGATTGAGCCGCGATCCGCGGCTAGGGCACGGCGGTTTGAGGTTGTTATGACCTCGGATTTTGCGCCAACAAACTTGGCTCTCGAAGGTTCTCTCCCATGCTATAAATACTGGACTTGGACCTGCGTACAAAAACTGAATGGAGAAGAGAGGAAAATTCATTAGTATGTTGTAATTTTGTTTAGTTTTTCTCTAGGTTTAGTTCTTTAGATCCCTCTTCTTCTTCCCTAGAATTCATTGTAAAAGAGAGAGATTGTGAGAGAGAGAGCTTGTGTAATCAAGGGTGACAACTTGAAGCTATGCAAGGATTCATCCATTCTCCTTCCTCTACTTGAAGCTTGGTTCTAGTTTATGTGCTTTCTTTACATGCTTTCTTTATTGCTTTCTTTAATTCCTTGCAATTTACTTCAAGCTTTGTTTTACTTCTTTAATGGCTTGTAGCTAATTCCTTCTCCATGTACTAGCTAACCACTACTCTTGCTAACTACTAACTCATGGGTGATTGCTTTACTTCATCTTGCAAGTTGTATGATCTTCTCTTCTCCGATGGTTAAACCACCGTCTTCCAAGTGAGAAAGTAATTAGGTCAACACGCAAGACGAACCATACGCCAATGGAGTGACAACATTAGGCACGCATTCATTATCACGGAGTGTGGTAAGCTTTGGCAAGATAGCAAGGTAAGCTAGTCATGGTTCTCTTCCATTCAAGTTTTATTTTCTTCTAGTGTGAATACAAGTCCAATCCTCTTCTTGATTTCTTTTCCGACTATTTCCATCATGAACATATCCATCCTTTCTTTAGTTTCTTTTTCATTTGATTCATTAATTTTATTAGCATAGAAGAATTCTCGTTTACATTTCTTCACTACGATTCGTAACGCTTCCATCGCTAGCTCTCCCTGAGAATCGACTCGGTATAGCCTTATGCTATAGCGGAGATAAGAAAGGGTACATAAAATACATTTTTATACTCATAATACGTATACCTTCTTAGTCTAATCATATAAGACCAAGTTTCTTGTGAGGTACTCTATTTAGAATATAATTTGAAGTTAACAGAGCTTTCCCCTACAAATTCTGTGGAGCTCCAGAACTTACGAGCATGGAATTGACTATCTCCTTCAAAGTTCTGTTTTCTGTTCAGCAATCCTATTTTGCTGAGTAGTATATGGTGTTGTAGTTTAATGGATTATCCCAAATTTAGTATATAACTCACTAAATTCATTTGATTCATATTCTTCGCCTCTATCAAATTTTAGAGTCTTTATATTCTTATTGAGTTGATTCTTAACTTTGACTTTATATGTTATAAACATATTCATTGCCTCATCCTTACTGTTTAGTAATACACATAACAGTATCTTGTACAGTCATTATTAAAAGTAATAAAATACTTTTCCTGCCTCTTGTTGGCGCAAATTTCAAGTCACAAAAGTCGCTATGAATTAACCCTAAAGGTTCTGTATTTCAATTAATTGAGTCAAATAAATTTTTCGTGAACTTGGCCTCAACACAAATCTCACACTTGCGAATTTCTTCCAAGTTGAATTTAGGAATATATCTTAGATTAGACAAGTTTTACAAGAACTTGTAATTTACATGCCCTAATCTAGCATGCCATAAATAGGAGACTCAAGCAAATAGAAGTTTTTCCTTTATTGATGAGCTTAGGGTACAGATACACAGATTTTTTGTCCACAACAGTAACATTAGCCTTAAATAAGCCATCAACAAGATAAACCTTACACCCCACCATTAGTAACTACAAATTTATCTGATTCAAAAACCATTCTAAAACCTTTCTTACTAAGGATTGATCCAAAGATCAGGCTCTTGCGGATATCTGAAATATGTAGTACATCGTTTAGAGTAAGCTCCTTCTCAGATGTCCACTTCAGGATGACCATTCCCTTTCTCTCAACCTTGGGGAGGGCTGAGTTGTCCATGAAGAGTTGCTCCTTATGCTCTAGTTTTTGATATTCAGAGAATAATATTTTCTCAGAGCAGATGTACGGAGCAGCCCCAGTGTCCACCTACCAATCCTTGTTGTTAGTTGTCAGATTCACTTTTGACACCACAACTGATAGGCTTAGTGACGCATGGTCGGTCAGGTTTGCCTGTGGATAGTCTTTCATGTTCTGTTTGGGACAACTGTGATATTCATTCACCTTGTGTCCCTCTTTATTGCAGATGTAGCAAGTTCCTTGAAGCGCTTGTTCTTACTTTCTTGGTCCTTGCTTTTGTACCCCTGGGCAGTTTTCTTCCGCTTTAAGCCTTTGGAAGTAAACGCTTTCCCCTTTGAGTCTTCAATTACATTAGTTTTGGCTTCATAGGAGTTCTTATTGCTCTTTTTCTTGGAATTTTGGTTGTCCCCCTCAATCTAAATCCTCACAATGAGATCTTTCAACTTCAACTTCTTGTGCTTGTGCTTTAGGTAGTTCATGAAATCTCTCCATGAATGTGGGAGTTTCTCCATGATAGTAGAAACCTAAAAAGTTTCAGGTAGAATTATGCCTTCAGCCTCTATCTCATGAAAGATAAGTTGGAATTCTTGTACCTAACTGATAACAATCTTGTTGTCCACCATCTTGCACTCCATAAATTGTCCCACGATGAATTACTTTATACCTGCATCCTCAGTCTTGTACTTCTTATCAAAACTTGCCCATAACTTCTTTGCCATTTGAATAGAACTATAAACATTATATAAAGAGTCATCCAGTCATTTAAGATATATTTTCGGCAAAGGAAGTCACCTTGTGTCCATGCATCAACTGTAAGGACAGAATCCTGATAATTTTCGGGTTTCGGTGGATCCTCCTGCAGGAATTTGACCAAATGTGGAGTGGTCAAGTAGAAGAGTATCTTCTGTTATCACCTCTTGAATTCTGGTTCCATCAAATTTTTCGTTGGCTTCAGGTTAGGAAGTGAGCAGGCATCAATGTCTGAATTTGCATGTTTGGTGCCTTACTGTACTATCTTGATTAGTCTCAGACATCTTCCGCAATTTCAAGCAGAATGAAGTTGTTGGCCCAAAGGCCTATCGCTCTAGTTTTGATGATGATTAAATCATATAGTTATAGTACTAATGATCTTGTCTTTAATAAGTTTTAGATATTTTATCAAGATATTGGTCCGTGTTTAGCTTCAATGAAAGATTTGAAGTCAAGTTTTGAAGCTAGCAGTGTTGATTCAAGATCTCGCGTATCAAGATCGCATCAAGTACTCAAGAATGAGTCTAACTCATGGATCAAGATTTAGACCAAGTCAAGAAGGATATAAGATTTTCAAGAGAAGTTTTCAAGACTTGTGTCATATTTGTAAGTTTTAAGATTTGTGTTTTAGATAAAATGTAAAGGATAGACTAGTTGTGGATTGCTCGCTCATATACACATACATAAAATATTTCAAAAACATTTCATGCTAGATAGTTTTAGTTTTTAGAAATTATGGTTTTGACTTTGAGCTTCAAAGAATATATTTATTAGTTTAATGATTAGATTTCATCAAAATAAGTTCACATGGTTTATATGTGTATTGGATTTCATCCATACACATTGATGCTTCATAATATTTAAAAAAAATTATTTTGATATTTCTAGTTCATGGTTTTAAGTTTTGTATTTATCAAAACTTTTTTTAGAGCTTATTGTCAAAAACAAAATATTTTATCTTTTATGTGTATTGGATCATTTCCATACAAGCTATGCTTCAAATGAGTTTTAATATCTTATTTTTGTATTTGAACAAGTTTTAGAAAATTCATTTTTTATTTAAAAGTTAGTTTTTGAAAAATATGTTTTTTGGTTTAAGCTTAAATTCTTTACCTCAAAAATAGTTCAACTTGTTTGTAATATGTGCTGATTTTTGATCACACATATTTGTACTTCAAAGTATTTCAATGAACTTATTTTTATGTGTTTAAAAAAAAATTTAGGGTTTTATAAGTCAAGTTTTAAATCCTTTAAAATCTTATTTCTGGGCTTCTGGCGGTCGGCCGACCGGTCGACCGAACCAGGGGTCGGTCGACTGAGCAATCGACCGATGCTCACAGCAACGTACACAAGCCCTGGCTTGAGGGCCGGTCAACCGGATGGTCGACCGATGTAGAGAGCTTGCTCTCTGGAACTGCCTTAATCGACCGAATGATCGACCGACTAGAGAGACTTGCTCATTGGTTCTGGCCTCGATCGATTGAGCGGTCGACCAGTAGGTTAATGACCTGGGTACGGTCGACCGGGCGGTCAACTAGCAACCCCAACGGTCTAAAATATGATTATTAACCGGTCGATCGGCTGGTCGACCGACAAGTCAACCTGGTCTGAAAACTAAGCCCAACGGCTAGTTTTCTGAACCCTTATAAATGGGGATCTTTTGGCAAATTTTGAGCAAGATTTTGGAGAAGTTTTAGAGCCAGTTTTTCCCATCTTTCTTAGAGTTTTTCTACACATGTTTTTGGGCTAAAACTTCCATATCAAAAGGAGAGTTTCTAAAGAGTGAATCTCTTGTGTTTTCAAAAGTATTTTTCTTGAGATTTTCCACCTCCACATCTATCTTGTTTTCTCACACAAGTTTGAGCTTTCCATTGCTATATTTATCCTCTAGAGATTTTTGTTGTGAGAGTTTGATTTTGGAGATCAAGAGAAGAAGATCACCAAGTGTTCCACCCCCTTGGTATTGGGAAGTTGTAGAGGTACGGCCTCGACAAGCTGGTGTGCTTGCGTGTGTTGTTCTTGAGGGAACAAGTGAGGGACATGTAAGTCTAAGAGTTCTTGAGGGAGCTCGTTGTAGGTGTTGTGGCACCGAGTGATTTTGCAGGATCAATTATAGTGAAAATTCTTTATAGTGTTGAAGGCGGGGACGTAGAGCAAGTGTGCTCGAATCTCAAAACAATTCTCCTGTGTTTGCAATTGCTTATCTCTCACTCTTTCACTTGTGTTTTATTTCTTACATGTTCTTATTGTGCTTATTTTTATATGCTTGATGTATCTTGTGCTTTATTTATATACACACTTGGGTTGTTTGTTTGCTCACACTTATACTCAGCCAAGAGAGCCACAGTGGCACCTTGACTCTTAATCTAGAGGAATATTGAGGAGATAGTCCAGAGCCCTTCATCTGAAATTCGGCTACACTCTTTGGTTATACTTAGTGTGTTAGCTTAATAGTTTTTAGGTTGAATAATTAGTTTTAATTTCACATTAGTTTTGCATTAGATTAGCTTGTCACCTATTCACCCCTCCCCCCTAGGTGACCTACAGAAGTAAGTAACTTCATGAATCGTAATTGTCTTAAGAATGTTAGATGCAGGAATTGATTGACAACTAATCACTATCACAGATCTAATTGGCCAGGTCGGTGAATATCAGGCGGGAGGTTTTCCTTTCAATAGAACGCACCTTAATTATAAAACCACCTTTCAATTACCTTCCTTGGTTAAACACAAATTAGACTGGTATTAATCAATCTCAATATAAAGAAATATTAATGAGCATAAATATTTCAGTATAACCTAGTAAAAGAGAGTTAGTTCAATTATACAGCAATTGGAGTGAAGTATGCATGTAGCGAATCTCCTTAAGACAATTATGTCCCCCACTACGGCGCTAACGGGTTACTGGATGCTAGTCTCCCAAGGTACACACTTCTTCATGGTATTTGGATAGTATTACCAAATCACCCTACAGTCGAACCATAGATCGAACCGTAGTTAAACAGTACCTTCATAAGGAATTCAAGACAGTTGGATGAAGACAAATTTCAGGGAGAATATTTGTCTTAAATTTGGAGGATTATTCACTGTAGAGAAAGGGGGGAGAGAGAAGAATTTATTTCTTAGGAAGATACATAAAGGAAAATCTTTTGTTTCTACAGAAAGGAAGAGGAGAGAAGAGATCATCGCTATTGCTAGCACTCCTGAGAATCTGTTGGAGGACAACAGGAATCATTGCAACAGTTTGCAGTGCAGATTTGGGCATTAAAGCGGGTCAAGACCCACTGTAGCACCCATGTGGCCCAGTTTAAAAGAACCGGACCGGGTTGGATCCGCACCCGGGCCCGGGTCCTGGTGCGAAAACTCCAAGTACCCAAAGAGCACACTCTTTGTTCCCATTTTTCTCTATTTAAATACTTCAAATGTCCACTCTATATCCAATGTGGGACTAAATATTCTAAACTCACCGGTTTGGGGTACGATGTTATGCATGATAATTTTAGTTAGAATCTGACAGATGGAAGTAAAGTAAACAACATTCCTATTAGTTTTTATGCCTGGATTGTTGTCACCATGAATCAAAGCAAATGCAAACTTTATGGATTGACCTTCAAAATAAGGGATGTTTTCAAGAGTGATTTTGGAAAGGCCAAGTCCACCAAAAGGAATTTCAAGAACCTGGGCAAGTTCATTAAAAGAAATACGGAGATTCTTGCCACAAACTCAGCTTTTGAGCACAAGTCCACTAATAAAAAGATTTGTATAAAATATTCTAATCAATTTAGGATAATAAATCTCATTAATTTTTAGGAATCTAGTCCATCTGATAATATCAAGAGATTTCTTAGATTATATCCTCAAAATAACGAAAACGAATACTCCTACCGGTAATGATAGATATGTTGGAGTAGGTTTCATAAAACAAAAGTTTGTATTTATTAGAAACAAAAGGATCATTGGATCTCTTCGAGGAGGATCTACCATAATTAATCCTAGGTCATTCGCTAGACATGATATAAAAGGAAAAACTTGAATTGAAGAGTGAAGATAAGATTTTTACCCAAATAAAGGAAGAACTAGGGTTTTGGAGAAAAACCTAATCAAACACCTGAGAAGCAACAGATCCAACAATAAAATCACAAAAGCTTTGAGAAATAATCTTTTGTAAGAAGAAAATTTAGAAGTACAGAGGCTATAGAGATGAAGAAAATAGGTTTAAGGGAAGAGGAGAGGTCGGCTAGGGTGTTCTGTCAAAAGAAGTGAAGAAGAGAGACTAAACAGGGTTTAAAAGCTTCACACCCATCCCAGCTGTCCTTGGCCTATCGCCGTCGACAGCCCCAATGGCCTGTCGACAGCTCCAACTGAGATCAACTTTCTGTCGACAGCCATCAATGTCTATCGACAACTGAGCCAGAAGTCACAAAATCGACATTCTATTGACCTCAGTCTATCGACAACAGCCACATGGCCGTCGACAACATGCTAACTTTTGTTGAAACAATTTTTAAAAAATAGGATATAATTATGATAGATAATCAAACATACAAATAATTATATATAAGTAAAACTAAGTATTTTAAAATAGAAATTATCTATTTTTGAAAAAAATAGGTGGGATTCTTTTTAAAAATAAAATTTTTGAATCATGAAAATAAAAAATTTATTTTTACTATTGTTATTCAAGCAAAAGCATTCACAAGTATATTAGTTGTAAATAAGAAAAACATATATCATTGCATGTTTTTAAATGAAGATTAGAAATAGTTACTGATATTGATAAGTTCAATTCCATATCTTCAAAAACAAGAAGTGATCTTGCCACTTCAACTTCTTGAAAGTGATGCATTTACTAGATTTGTTTATTTAGCTTAAACACTGAATCCTCTATCAAGGCATCAATTTTCTCACGTCTTGAGAGAAGGCACAACTGTATGAAATAAAATGGATGTGCTTTTTGATACCCATATTTTCTTGTGTTCTATGGGGTTAGTGCCTTTTCGAACCTAAATATTCATATTTGAACTATAAACTTTTCAAAACAAAATCTACCCGAATGGTCTCTTCGACCACAATGTGTACAAGTGTTGTGTACACTTTTGAAATCACCTAGAAGGGGGGGTGAATAGGTGATAATGTTAATCAATGCACAAATTTAAAAGTTATGATGCAACGAACACCCGAAATAAGACTAGAAGCCGAATACCCCGTGAAGGGCTCTGAACTCCTTCCTCGTGATTCCTCTAGATAAGAGTTTGAGGTGCGCAATGCAATCTTATTGTATGAGTATTGATCGACAATATAGCAATGAATATGAAGCAAGTAAATATAGCAATGAATATAAAGTAAGTAAATGAAGTAAGTAAACCAATCACAAACACTGAGATTTGTTTCGAGGTTCGAGCACCCAGCTCTACATCCCCGCCTTCACCCAGAAAGATTTCGGATCCACTTGAACTTCCACAAAGGATTATAACTGCTAGGGAGTACCCAACTCCTCAATCACACTCCTCTAGTCCAGAGGTAGTGGAGCCACAAATACAATAATCACTGGATGATCAAAAGACCACAAACTCTCTCTTGAAAACTTTCTTTACAAAAACCCTAGAGAATAATATATAAGATTGAAGCTCAAGGTTTTGTAAGTGATATAAAAATAGAAGAGAGATTTTAAGAACCAAAAACTTTTAGAAAACTTTTGAAAGTAATATCCCAAAACTTAAACAAAAGCTCTTTCTCAAGAAAACTCAAAACTTTTGATCTTTGAATTTGTTGTTGTGAAAACCTCTACCCTAATGATCCCTTTATATAGGATTTAGTAAGAGTTTACATAGAAAAGTTTACTTGAATATAAGAGGAAGAAATTGACCCTCTAATGCAGCTAACCACGTTTTATTTAAACGTAAACACATTTTGAAAACATGTTAAAAATCAGCTTCCATAAAATTAGCCATTACTGCCAATCTGGCAGATTGGTCAACTTTGAGCACATTTGTCAGGCTGTAAACGTCCGAATTCAGAATTAGGTATATATGAATAATTTGTAGATCTTTAAGTCTTCATTTTAATACAACTGAAATCAACTCAATATCAATTTTAATTAAAAAGTTATCAATAAAACACTGACATGTGTCAAAACAGAAACTGTAAGCTATTTTCAGAACAAGAATAGAGTTTAACCAAATATTTGACATCTTTAAAATTTGAATCTGAAAATGATTATTGAATAAGAAATTTAGATCTAAAAGTTATCTTTGAAATTCAAGTTAAATAATGCTATTTGAATCTAAGAATAAAAAGTTATGATAACAACTATAAAAGGGTGTCAAGCAGTTCAGCAGAACTAAAACTGGTTCAACTCCAAAACCCGATATATGTACTTGAAATCCAAAACCGATTAAATCAAAAACCAAACGTATTGAATTTATGTATGTGTATTTGAGCTTCAAACGTATATATTATTCTTTAACAAACTAAAAATATAAAAATTTTATAGGAAGGTGTCTCTGGACCGCGTTGCCGAGCTAGAGCCTCCTCTCCTATGAAAGAGTCCTCTTGTGCCATCAACCTTTCAATATGCTTTAAGCGCCAATAACCTTGCAACATGCTTAAAGACATCAAGACTTGTACAAACCTAAAATTCATTCTAGAATCTTTATTAGTACCAAATTGCTTCTGTATGTTTTCTTATCATCAAAACTATATAAATGGAGAGTGTAACCTTTTAGGCCAACAACTTTGGCATACATGAAAGCATGATTAATACCATGATGTGCTTTGTGAACATGATGAGAGTATGATGCATGTTTTCTAGGAGCTTGTATCTTTTAAAACATAGATTCCAATTTAGCCTTATCAAATTGATTCTATTTTTATTATCAGAAAACTCATTTTTTGGAAATAGGAAATTTGGCTTTGGAAACAATCTTATAATCATTAAAAACTTTTTCAATACATTTGAGAGAAACAAATAAATCATCTTTTTCTTTAGAAATCACATTTATCTTGTTAATCAGAACATCATTTTGCCTTTTTAATTTCTTATTTTGAACTTTAAATAAATCATTTCTATTTTGAAAATCTTCAAAGAAATTTGTAAGTTCATCTATTGTTAAATCATTATCATCTAAAGAAGTTTCAAGAGTTACCTCAATGGGGTCATCCCCATGGGTCTTGAAGCAAACATTGGCGACATCTATATCATCTCTGGAGTCTCTTTTAGAGTCTTCATCCCTAGAAGCCATCATAGCTTTCTTCTTTGTATTCTTATTAAAGTAGATTTCTTGAGATTTTGACAATCTACAATCAAGTGTCCTTACTTTTTGCAGTTATGGCATGGACCAACTTCTTCTTTCTTTCTTTCACCCTTTCCTTGCCATTTGAATATTTTTTGATTGCTCACTTGCCTTGCTTGTAGAACATCCTTCCTAGTTTTTGTACAATCATGGCGAATTGATCTCCATCTTCATCATCCATGATCTCATCGTCTTCCAAAATGGATGGTGTTGCCTTGAAGGCAATACTCTGCTTCTTTTGTGATTCTCTTTCCTCTCTGATTTTTCTTCTATCTCATGTGTTTTGAGATTTCCTATGATCCCAAAAAAATCTATTTCCTTGAGCTCCTTCAATGTGGTAGTCTTGACTTTCTAAGATTTGGGAAGAGCTCGGATAACCTTCTTTACCTTTTGATTATTGTTAATTTTGTCACCTAAGAAAGAAATTCCATTAGTAATTTTTGTAAAACTAGTAAGCATTTCATCAATAGATTCATTATCAATCATATAGAAATTTTCTTATTGAGAATAGAACAAATCAATCTTGGATCTCTTCACTTAAGAAGTTCCTTCATGAGTAATGATCAAGTTATTCCAAACTTCATAAGAAGATTTACAATGTATAACACGTGATAAATCATCATCATTAAGTGCAAGAGTAAGAGCATATTGGGGTTTCACATTTGCCTCAAATTACTTGACGGTGGTTTTGAACCAAGTGTCCTCATCACCTTGGGGTTCAATAAATTTCTTAATAATGGACTTAGCCACTTTATTACCTAGGGATTTGAGAAATAAAGTCATCTTGACTTTTCAAATAAAAAAGTTAATACCATCAAACTTGGGAGGAGTTTTGATATCGAAAAAAAAATATTGGAAACCATGTGTGTGATAGCAAGTAATGTGAATAGCCAAATAAGGTCACTCTTAGGTTGTGAAACCTATAATTAAGAGTACTAAGCTCTGATATTAACTGAAATCACCTAGAGGGGGAGTGAATAGGTGATGGCTAATAACAATGCGAAAATTAAAACAATTAATAACTAAGAAGACTTAATCAAGAATGAAGTCATATACCCAGTGACAGGTTCTGAACTTCTCCTCATAATTCCTCTTGAATAATAGTTGAGGTGCGTAATTGCTTTCTTGATAATATTATGAGTCAAAACAAATAATCTTGTAGAAGATAAACAAATATAATGATGTATAAATAATAAAGAGTAGAGTTGAGGAGATCAAATGAGATAGCCAATCGCAAACACAAGAAGTTCTTATCGTGGTTCGAGCTATTTTCTCTACGTTCCCGGCTTCACCGCAATGAAGGATTCAACTATAATCAACCTTGATTACAACCACACAAGATCCGCAAGATCTGGAGCCGCAACTCCACCAACAACCCTCTTTCTGAGAGGAACTCACAAAGAACAAAGGATTACAATGATAATGCACACAAGATCACAAAACTTTCTTTTAATTCTCCTATAGTTTAGAGTAGGAGTCGATGGCTAAAGAACAAGTGTAAGAGAAAACAGAGAGAGTGAGAGTGAGAAACTTCTATCTCCTTTGAAAATCTTTTCAAAAACTTCTTGTAAAACTTGTTGAGAAAAACTTAAAACTTATATATATATTTTATAAACATTTCTTCACACTCCTTTATATAAGAGTAGTATATAGATAAGAACAAATAGTCTAGTGTTGAAAAACATGTTAAAAACATGAAAAACCAAGTTCAAATGAATCTGGACAAGTTTCTAAACAAATAAAGCCATTAGGAAAACAAATCAGGCAAGTTGATTGTCTAGCTGTCGACAGCAAGCATAGGCCTATCAATAGGAAAAGTTCAACAGTCATATTTTTCAAACTTAGCAAGAGCTCTCGACAATAGGTAATGCCTATCGACAGATTGAGAATGAACAATGATTGGTCGCTAATGTTGCATATTTAATATCATATTTTCATACTTATTATAGAATAAAATCTGCATTGTCCTAATTAAATGTTTAATTTATTTGCAGGCTCATTCCTTAAGGAGATGAAGAGAAATGAGCCCAAAAGCCCACCAGAATTCTGAATTAAATCAGAATTAATTCGAGCTCAGTAAATCAGAAAAAATCAAGAGGTTAAAAACCGGTTGAGAAGAATCCTCTCAGAATCGATCGGTTGAAGTAAAAATCAAAGGCCATTTCGTCAAAATCCCAGACTCAAACGAAGAAACCAACTGAAGATAAAAAGAAGAAGGGAAATCCAGCGAGACCCACCAATAGGGTGTGGCCACCTGGCCACACCCTGGCCACGAAAACGCGGCCAAAGCCGCGTTTTCGCGGCTTGGTTGTGGAGTTAGGGGGAGCGTTTGCTCCCCCGATCTCCTCGGGATCCTGTAGGTTGGGTTTTTGCCTATAAAAAGCTAGTATTTTCACTGAAAATGGGACGACCAGGCAGAGATAGGATTTAGACTAGTTTTCCATTTTTTTAAGTTTAGGTTTTTGTTTTTCTTTTTTATGTAATTTTAGCTTTCATTTATGTAATTCAGAGGAGATCAGACTTTCATTGAAGAACAAGAATGAAGCTTGAGCTGAGAGTGACACTGGTGTAAGGTTTCTTTCTTTTCTTTGATCGTTATGAAATCGAATCTATGTTCTTTCTTTGTATGTACTTCTTTTTAGTTTTCTTCTTCTTCTTCTTTTCTACTTCACTTTTCTTTTTGGTACAATTGTCTTCCAAGTAAGTCTAAAAGCATCGAAAGAGTCTTGCCTTTGCGAGTGCCACCGATAGCTCATGACGATGGAATTGAGTCTCTCTCTGTATCATTTCATGCTTGAGTTGTCTTGATGGTGTAATGTGGAAGAGACCAATAATCAACTCTTATGGGCTATGCGCTGATTGCCTCCAATTCAAGGTAACATCGTAGATGAAGATTCAAGGTAAGCTTTTGGTGAAAAGAAGGTAAGTAATTATTTGTATTTCTTTTCTTTTATTTCTGTAAATTAAATCACCAACACTACTTCTTCCAAATCTTTCTTTTCAACTCATTTGTACATAGTCGCTTTCTGATTCTCTCCACTTTCTCCTTCTACCATTTTCTTCATATACATAACTTGTTTTCATTTTCTTTTCTTTAAAATAAAGAAGAATCTTCATTTTTCTTCATAACGATTTCAATACAAAACTTTGAACGCTTCCATCGCAAACCCTCCTTGTGGATCACGACCCGCATAGCCACCTGCTATAGTGGTAAGAATTGAGCACTTGCACATGTTTATTCTTAAGTTCTGAAATACTGTATTTTGTGTGCAGGTTTAAGCATCAATCAATTTTTGGCGCCGTTGCCAGGGAGGGTAACGTTTTTATTGAAATCTGATTTTTATTGAAAATTTTTTAGAACTAAAATGAATTTTCTTCTCTGTTGCAGGTTATAGGGATAGCAAAGCAGGAAATTAAGATTGCAGTAACATATAAGTGGTATTGGGCCTCTACTCTAGAAAGCAGAGACCAATTACCCTCTGCTTTGCCGCGTTTTCGCAGCCCAAGCCGCGGTTCCGCGGCAAAAAGGAGTTGACTACTAACGTTGTTTTTTGCAAGGCTACTTGACTTGCAAAATTCTAGTTTTCTGCAATTTGTTTTTTCTTATATGCCATCACCATAAGCCTGCTAATAAACCAACAGTAAAATACTTGTTGAAAGGGATAAAAAATTGAGTAGACGTTTGCATTTTAGGCACGTGTCTTTTCAATTCTTTTATTTTACTGTTGAAGAGTACTGGAGCAAGGTACGTTCGCATTGCATGTAGAATAGGACTCACCTCTTGGTTGATTTTTATTGCTTTGAGTGAATCTTATTTACATATCTTGTACACTTGCACAAACTTATCTTAAGGGCACTAACCCATAACAAGATAAGGTGGGGGTTTAGTCACCCTTTCTTGGCCCAAAAATCAGATTCCAAGCACTCACTAACCCAAGCCTAACTAAAAAAGAGTAGACATTGGCCCTAGGGACATCTCGGACTCAATTAGGAGATTATCCTAAGGGGGAAAAGTGTTAGAATTTGACTCCTGCAAAATCAGTGTCTAGGAAAGGGATTAAGGGCCGAAAGCCCGAAGGTTGGTGGTTATTTAATTAAGGAACGTCTTTGACGGAAAACCTCCCACCAACCTTGCCCTGACCTGACTGATTAGCTTGTGGTCAAAGTATGCATAATACCTCCCATGGATAGTCTAACCAGTTAAGAGTCGTCTAGGTCATAGGTCTACCCTAACTTAGGTTAGAATTTTTTCTTTTTTGTTTCTTTATTGGTTTGTTTTTCTTTCTTTTTGTTTGTATTCTATTGTGTGATATGGCTTATAATAACAATTTTTTCAATTTTAATAATAATCCATATTACACACCGACTTCATTTTCGGATATTACCAACCCGGCATATCATAATTTTAACCAACCTAGTATGCCGGATTGGTCTTATCCGAATCAATATAACCCATGCCCCCAATCTAATAACTATAATTTTCAGAATAATTTCAACTCTTCACAGAGTTAGTGGGGATTCACCTACCTCGAGTCCAATTTTCAACCAACTTGTCCTCCTTCTCCACCTAGTCCACAATATTTTCAAGATTCATACTCAGTTCCACCAGTCCAAAATAGAAAACCATCAATTTTGGAAATGAATATGCGTGAGTCCAAACAAAAATCATAAAATCTAATGGACTCACAATTTCACTACCAATTTCAAGAAAACACTTCATCTTTTCAATACAACAATGAACATATCACCTATGAAGAGATGCTTGAAGCCATGGCTCAGGCTTAAAACGCTCGTAATCGTGACATAGATATGATGGTCCAATCTCTACGTTCTCACCGTTTGACCAGTTCTGATGTCACTAACCATTCTGTTAGAGCCGAAGAGTCAGGTTGTTTTGGAAATCAAGGTTCCATTTCAGAACAGTCATTTGAACATGCCCAAACTCCAAATTTTGAAAAGAATATTGACAGTTTGGCAAGTTATCCTTTTTCTGAAATCGAGCTTGAAAATGAATATGATCATGAACCTCAACTTAGTGATTCAATTTTACTTCCTGATTCAATAATGACTCAAGTATCTTCACCTGATTTCAATCTTTTTCCCGAGTCAACATTGAATCATGTGCCTATTCATCATGAAATTGAATCACCCATTTTTGATGATCATATTGAACTTGACCAATTTTACACTTTTGAAAATCCTATTGACAAATTGGGAAGTTCTCATTTTTTGATATTGAACTCAATGAGATATGTGACCTAGATTCTCAAATCTATGATCCAGTTCAACTTTCCGAATCAATATTGACTCCTGTTTTGTTACCAAACTTGAGTAATATTCTAGAGTCAGTTTTGATTCCACCTATCATTCTTGAACTTGAATCACCAATATTAAGTCACATTCCATTATTGGAAAATACATGTGGACTTGAGTTTCAACTTCTTGACTTGGACCCAATTCCTGAACCTATTTCGACTCCTGAACCTTTACTTGACTTAAGTCACCTTCCTGAGTCGATATTAGTTCCTGTACTTCCTGAGTCTGAGTCAACCATTTTATCTTTTCACACTCCATTCTGGAACGAGGTGGTTGACAAATTTGACTCCGAAATCAATTATGGAATTTGGAAATTAGATGGGGTCAAATATTTAATAAAAATCCATTATGGATTCATCATTTTAATGTGTTATATTAAAGAAATTTCTGGTAGGTTCCTCCGAACCCAACGAAAAGTCGATTGAGCTGCATTTCGTGGACCAATCAGACCACCACCGGAACCACCACCTTAAGGTAACATTTTCCTTCCCTTTCTTCTTTTTCATTCATCTATGCATTAATTCATACATTGAGGACAATGCATGAGATAGGCGTGGGGGAGGGTCTAACATAACTTAGTTTTTTTCTTTTTAAAACAAAAAAATATTTAACATTTTCTTTACTTTTAAAAACTTTTTGAAAATAGAAACAATATTTTGAAATATGTTTTGTAAGAAATTAAGTTAATTTTAAGGAATAGGAAAATCCAAATTAGGATTTCTTATACTTGGTCAAAATAAGATTATTTGTTTGATTTTTAGGGTTAGGAAGATAATTTGTCAAAGTAATTTAGTCTTGATCTTTACCTTGATGAAATATGCACACTTCATACACTTACACACTTAGGGTTCAAAAACAAAGATTCTTATGCCTTATAAAATTAAAAAAAAGAAAAAAATATCTATCAAAATGAACAAGTCTAATTATTGATTAGCTAGGTACTTTGACCTAAGCAAGCCTTAGATTTATGCGAAAGATGATTAGATAAGTTTGAAAAAAATATATATATATATATAAAATTTCCCTGATTAAGCTGGGTATTTGTGCCTAATAAAGCATAAGTATTCACGCCTAAAAGGGTTCATATAATAAAATCCTTAGTTTTGTGGCCTTGTTTGCTCGAGTCCTTAAGTCCTTAGGGTGTTTTCTCACCCGGTGCCCTAAGATCGTTTGGTTTGGGAGTCATCGATTAAAGGCTCGTTACATGGGCAGATTAGAAAGCCTAATAGAACTAAGGAATAATCCCATCAAAAATATATATAAATAAATAAGGCATAAGGGTTAGAGTTAATGAACCCTTCGTCAAAATTTTCACGATCACAAGGTGCATATGACTTAGGGTAAAGTAATAGACTAGATGAGAAATACAATTTGACTCCTTACTTTGATTGATAACAAATTTTTGAATAGAGACTAAGTTTAGGAATGAAAAATTCAGTTTTCCTATAACTTACAGATTGCTTAAATCTTACAATTATATTTCAATTATTTTTCTCTTTCAAAATGCATTTTGAAAATACTAACTCTTTGTTTCTCTTTTTTTATGGATTTTGTGGGTGCATTCCGCTGAAAACTCTCACGAGATAAAACTCGTCCTCTAGGGGAAACCTAGAGGTTTAACGGCTTGTTGCACATGCTCAGTGTAATCGCGTGACCTGCGAAAGTGGTCTAATAATCCTTAGTATAGTTTAGTTGTTTTGCTCGAGGACGAGCAAAAGATAGGTATGGGGGTGTGATTGGTCGCTAATGTTGCATATTTAGTATCATATTTCCACACTTATTATAAAATAAAATCTGCATTGTCCTAATTAAATGTTTAATTTATTTGCAGGCCCATTCCTTAAGGAGATGAAGAGAAATGAGCCCAAAAGCCCACCAGAATTCTGAATTAAATCAGAATTAATTCGAGCTCAGTAAATCAGGGAAAAAATCAAGAGGTTGAAAATCGGTTGAGAAGAATCCTCTAAGAATCGATCGGTTGAAGCAAAAATCAAAGGCCATTTCGTCAAAATCCCTGATTCAAACGAAGAAACCAACTGGAGATAAAAGCAGAAGGGAAATCTAGCGAGACCCACCAACAGGGTGTGGCCACCTGGCCACACCCTGGACGCGGAAACGCGGCCAAAGCCGCGTTTCCGCGGCTTGGTTGTGGGTTAGGGGGAGCGTTTGCTCCCCTGATCTCCCCGGGATCCTGTAGGTTGGGTTTTTGCCTATAAAAAGCCAGTATTTTTACTGAAAATGGGACGACCAGGCAGAGATAGGATTTAGACTAGTTTTCCATTTTTTCTAGTTTAGGTTTTTGTTTTTCTATTTAATGTAATTTTAGCTTTCATTTATGTAATTCAGAGGAGATCAGACTTTCATCGAAGAACAAGAATGAAGCTTGAGCTGAGAGTGACACTGGTGTAAGGTTTCTTTCTTTTCTTTGATCGTTATGAAATCGAATCTATGTTCTTTCTTTGTATGTACTTCTTTTTAGTTTTCTTCTTCTTCTTCTTTTCTACTTCACTTTTCTTTTTGGTACAATTGTCTTCCAAGTAAATCTAAAAGCATCGAAAGAGTCTTGCCTTTGCGAGTGCCACCGATAGCTCGTGACGATGGAATTGAGTCTCTCTCTGTATCATTTCATGCTTGAGTTGTTTTGATGATGTAATATGGAAGAGACCAATATCAACTCTTATGGGCTATGCGCTGATTGCCTCCAATTCAAGGTAACATCGTAGCTGAAGATTCAAGGTAAGCTTTTGGTGAAAAGAAGGTAAGTAATTATTTGTATTTCTTTTCTTTTATTTCTGTAAATTAAATCACCAACACCACTTCTTCCAAATCTTTCTTTTCAACTCATTTGTACATAGTCGCTTTTTGATCTCTCCACTTTCTCCTTCTACCATTTTCTTCATAACTTTAACATAACTTATTTTCATTTTCATTTCTTTAAAACAAAGAAGAATCTTCATTTTTCTTCATAATGATTTCAATACAAAACTTTGAACGCTTCCATCGCAAACCCTCCCTATTGGTGGGACTCGCTGGATTTTCCTTCTGCTTTTATCTTCAGTTGGTTTCTTCGTTTGAGTCTGGGATTTTGACGAAATGGCCTTTGATTTTTGCTTCAACCGATCGATTCTGAGAGGATTCTTCTCAACCGATTTTCAACCTCTTGATTTTTCTCTGATTTACTGAGCTCAAATTAATTCTGATTTAATTCAGAATTTTGGTGGGCTTTTGGGCTCATTTCTCTTCATCTCCTTAAGGAATGGGCCTGCAAATAAATTAAACATTTAATTAGGACAATGCAGATTTTATTTTATAATAAGTATGGAAATATGATACTAAATATGCAACATTAGCGACCAATCAAACAACTTTTTGTTTGGTCCCCTGTCGACAGCTATTCCTGGCAGTCGACAGCTGAGGCATTCTCAACCTTATGCACAGGATATCAACAGTCGACAGGTATGAGTCACTGTCGACAGTCCTGGTATCAGCACAAAATATTATTTTTATATTATAAAAATACTTTGTAAAATTATATAATATTATATTTATGATAAAACATATATGTTTAAAAAATTAAGCATATTTTAAAACTATATATCATAAATACTATTAAAACTTGATTTTTCACAAAAATCATAAACTAAAAATAATAAAACTTTTTTTGAAAACTTTTGTGTGTGTATATATTCTTGAGCATCAATTATCTAAACAAACTTTATATCTTACATAAATATCAAGATTGGGCACAAATATACAAGATCTTCATATATGAATTCTTCAAACTTATCTTCTTGAGTTTCCAACCAATTCTTGAAATCAATCTTGTTGAATTGAACTAAATATCTTCTTTTGAAGCTAAACAACTTATCGTTGAATAAACCTATGTACTTTAACAAAACTTAAGCTTTGTTAGTACATTAAACTTTATAAGTTTTAGAATCATCAAAATAAAAGGTGATTGAGCCTTTGGGCCAACAACCTCTTTCCTAACGAAAGAGGGGGGCTGAATCCTAGAAAAATTCAAATTTTATACAGTCCTTTCAAATTCCTGTAATTCTTTTAATTTGAGAAGTATAGTGAAGTTCCTCCTCCTCCCATTGATTTTTCCCAGTTTAGGGTTTTTACGCAAAATTCTTTGTGTTTGTGTTGTGTTTTACTTACTCACATTTTACCTCCATTTTCCAATCTTGCTTGCGGTGAGGATCGACCCTCTGATCGCTCATGGCAAAAAATCACTAACACACAAATTAAAATAAAAAATGATCAAAGTTAATATTCTGATTTTGCTAGAATTATTCACTATTTATGGTTATTTTTAAGTATTTCTCTAAAGAACAAGTAATTAATAATTTAAGCAATTCAATTTCAAGAAATTAAAAACTATTCAAATTTTATAAATTCACAAACTGAATAATTCTAGGAAAATATTTAATCAATTGCACAAAAATTAAATCATGAATTTTGCAACTTTTTAAATGCTAGAAAAATAAATAAGAAATTTAAATAGCCAAAAATAAAAATATAAATTAAAAAATAAATTAATTTACCACACTGAATCATAGCAAAAAATTCAGGTAAAAATATTTATCAATTTTACAATAATTAATTATGGAAAATTGAAAATTTTCTAAATACTTTTACATCTTGAAAATTGAATAAATAAGTAAAATAATTAAACAATAAATAAATATGTCACGAAGTACATTAAATTACCATAATAAAATATAATTTATTTAAAGAAGGTAAAGACACTCACCTGAGTTTTTCATAGACCCGGATATTGCATTGTTTAGTTAATTCGAAAATCTGCAATGAGTTTAATTCAATTTAGATTTAGGTAAATTTAAATAATTTCAATGTCAAAATAATTTTACAGGGTTTAAAAAGCAGTATGTGATTTTATAAAAAAAAATTTAAGAACTTTCAGGCTTTATTTACAATAAGCCTAAAAGTCATTAAATTCTCTTAATAGGTATTTATCTACAATAAGGGGTCTGGTGCTACAGTATGGGTCTGAACAACTATTGTGCGGGTCTGGATCTGTTATAGTGCCAGATCTGCTTACTAATATGCTTCAGTACGGTTGGGTAAAGCCGGTAGGTCCGGGTTCATCTAGGTCCGGGTGCAACTAGGTCCAGGTCCAACTGGGTCCATGTACGCGCTTGATTTATTGATTATGTGATTTTCATAGACAAATAACAAAGTGTCTCACTGATTTTTTTTTTTTTTTTTTTAAATGCACTTGAACTTAACATTTGGAGCTAAATAACTACAGGATAAAAACCTAAAAGAGATAGCCAAAAGGACCTGAGGTTTCTTCTTTGAGTGAAGGGCAAAACCTGTAGAAAAAGCACAATTAGAAAACTTGAACTCCGAAGTCAAACAAACCCTCATACTAGCGCCTACGGTTCTTCTTATTTAAAATAAGAATTAAGCGCTTAGGATCTAAGCTGTACCTTACTGATTTGAAGAACTAGAATGAATAACTACTAAAGTTGGCTATTTCTCAGATAGGATTCTAAAGGGAAAAAAATCCCTTGTAAATAGGTAACAATTTCAAAAGGAAAAAGAAAAACCTTAGAGCCCAAATTTAAAAAAAGAAAATTCACTGCTAACTAGTGTAATTTAAGATTTTACAAAGCTGACCTGGAATTTACAGATGCCTTGTAGAATTTGCGAAACTGACACTGTAACTTGAAAACATCTTAACTTTCACATATGACCTTTGTTGCTCACTTTCCAAGTTACGTATTACTAGTTTTTTTATTTTCTTGATTTTGGAATAGACAAAACTAATGTTTCAAACTTCTGACCTTGTCAAATTTACTGAATCATCCTACATCATCTTGAGACCACAAACCTTCTTTCTAAATAGCCCATGGACTCATAAAAAAGGTACATTCTACAAATTCCTTAACTTTTCACGTATAATTGTCAGCTTTCTGTGAGTCAAATTTGAGCATCAGAGTGGACTTGATTGGGGCCCAAGTCATGCCTCCATAACAATTTCTCTTTGCTTGGAGATCTAGCCAATGAAAGGTCAATAGTTTCCACATTTTAGCACATTCCACTCAAGCATCCATATATTACAAAAACACTGCTGATGTCTAAAAGAGTTACCGGGTACCAGTGTAACGTTTTCAACACTTTATCGGAGTTAAAATTGCAAGTTGAAAAGTATTGAGATATGAAAATAGACAAAATTCAAAAAAGTTAACATACATAGAAACAATTTTCCAATCACATATCAGAAACATGAAAAAATTGCACTTGTCCATGAATTAATCTCATAGATTCAAATGTGGCAATATCCATAACATATCATTTATTGTAGAAGGATACATGTAGAAGCTTAATATAACAGAGAGACAGACACAACAGACACAAACACGACATTATTTGAAAAGTACACGACCTGACACAGAAAGATGTAACTTTCCTTTATTTAGATATAGTAGTGGTGCATTATCTAGTTTAGCAACAGCATCGGGTCACTCTTCTCACTTATGCTTGAACAAATTTGACGGCGTCGATAAGAAGCTCTATTTTTTTTCCAGAAATATTAACCATGGTGAAATAAACTGAACCATAATCTGATGCCAGGAAGTTGGCAGTTTCAGCATCTTGCCAGTTGCCACTATTATCAATCTGCACAATTTGAGGAATGGGAATTGGGTTCTGTGTTGTGCTGACACCCAAATTTACTTGATAAGATCCGGGTTCTGGACTCCTCAGCTTTATATGAAATGAAAGCTTATAAGGCTTGCCTTTCTGCAACAGTGAGAAACTAAAGTTTCCAGATGCCAGAGCGTCTTCGCCCCTGTAAAGATTAAACAAAATTGTTGAGAAGAATATGAAAAATTGTAAAGATGGTTGTTAAGAGTTTAAAATTAGTACTGACCCAAGCATTTCAATTGGCTCTCTCCCAACTTTAACTTGTATATTTCGTTCATATAAAAAAGTTTAGGCGCATGGTTCCTTTTTTTTTTTTTAACAGTATAAACAAAATGAATGTCATAATTATAATAGATAATAATAGTAGAATCAGATGCACTGCCTGCTTTATAAATCACATCTCCACTAACTTGTAGCTAGTAATAATAGAAAACACTACTTTTCATGTTTTATTGTTTTCTTTATATATAAACCAGGATCTCTACGCACGTAGCCAGCGACACTTGGCTCACTGTTAAAAGGGTTGGAGTGAGTTGTCATGGGTACAAGGTTCAAGTTCGACTATTGGCCTATTAAATAAAAAAAAAAATCTACATGTAAGTGATTAAAATAAAAGAGCTCGCCCATTTTGTAATCTATACATTTTAAATACTTTTGTCAGGGTAGAAAAAATAAATAACAATTTTTATCTTTTCATCTGTGTTGCCATTTCTCCCTCTTTGTACCTTCTCTCACTTGCCCTGTTTGACAACATTTCTTCTCTGCATGAGTATATATATAGAGGGAGTAAGAAGTTTCATATATTCATAAAAAAGGACTTCTGGCAACAATAAATTATAAAATAAGACTTCATAAATAATAGTCAATTAAGTTCCCATTGTCTCTAAAAGGATAACACTTCTTGCAACAATTAATTATAAATTAAGACTTCATAAATAGTAGTCAACTAAGTTCCCATTATCTCTGAAAGGATAACACTTCCTGCAACAATTAATTATAAAATAAGACCTCACAAATAATAGTCAATTAAGTTCCCAGTAACTCTGAAATGATAACACTTTTTGCAACCAAATCGTTTCTTACGCCATGATATGGCTTGTTTTTCATAAACTATAATGATACTACTGAAACTAAAACAAATTCCTGGTATTTGACCTGACAATTAATTATTTTTTACCTAAATTCACTCCATTTCCACTATGATTGGAAATTGTAGGGAACTCGGGGACTCGGGGAATTGTGCTAATTAAATTGTAAAATTGTAGGGAACTCGGGGACTCGGTCGGATTATATTGATATTGGGGAATCAACGAGTTGGTAATCTGCTAAACAGTGAGTACCAGTTATTGAACTGGGCCTATTATAACAGTTAGCCTCTAAATCTTGATTGAGAATGAATAAAAATATTGTTAATTACTAATTGTGATTTGAAATAATGAGCTATGAACAATTAGCTTGGAACTTAAAAAGAATTGTGAAATCACCTAAAGAAGGGTGAATAGTCTAATCAAATGCAAAAACTCCAACAATCAAAAATAACAACTATGCAGTCAAATAAAAAATAAAAAATGAAGTCGAATACCTAATGAAAGGCTCTAGAGCTTCTCCTCACAATTCTTCTCTAATAAGAGTAGAGGTATACAATTACCTTCTGGTTTAAATGAGTGAAACCGATAAACTAATTGCAATGAAATAGAGAAAATAGTATAAAGCAAATGCAAGATGATATAAGCAATATAGAGCAAGTAGAATGTAAGAAAGAGTGAGAGAAAATAGCAATTGCAAACACAAAGAATTTATTTCGAGGTTTGAGCAAACTTGCTCCATGTTCTCGTTTCATCCTAATAAAAGATTTTCACTAGCTTCACTTAAGCTCAACAACAACGATTCCCCAAGACCTAGAAACTCAACTCCAACCTCAATCCTCAGCACAAAGAGGAGAGCACGAAGAAGAAGATTATAACAACTTAGTAACCCAAAGATTATAAACTCTCTTTTTACAGCTTCCTATAATTTAGAATAGAGATTTGAGTCTCAAAAAGTTCTGTGAGAGAAAAATCAGTTGAAAAGATTATAGTTGAAGCTTAAAACTTGCAGAAATTGATTTGAAATGAGAGCTCTTTGAAACTTGAAACTTTGAATTTTTCCTAGAATTTTTTCAAACATTTTTTTGGACTTTTCTTTGATTTTCTTAATATGTTAATCCTCTATAAATGATCCCAAGTTATGTTTTCCATAGAAAACTAGTAAAAAATTGAGAAGAATTATAAGTATAGAAATTACAAGAATCTTCTACAAAATTGATTCTAGGAAAGTGCGCTGATAGGAGTTTGCTTTTTGCGCGACCACTTTGTCCCTTTGATGATGCGAGCGATAAGCTTCGAGTTTGCTGCTAGGAATTCCTTATCATCTGGTCCAGAAAATTCCTAGGAGTCGAAGGATTAGGGTGTTTGAACCCTATTTCAATCCTTCAAGGATGATGGAAAGATCCTCCCTATTCTCTTAGAAAGCAAGAAGTAGCATCTCTTGGATGCATGAGCTATGCTCTCTTTCCTTTGCATGCGTTGTCTGTGTGTACGCCTTGTCTCACACATTGTTTTGGTTATCTATGCCTCTTTTTCCTTTTCATCACTTGTGGACTATTGATAGGCTCATCCGGAGTAAGCCTCCCCAAAAAATCAGCGAAGATTATTGAAAATAGTCTGTAGCACCTTTCTGGCGAGGTTAGAACAGCCTTCGGCGAGGCTGTCAAATAGCAGTTGGCTTTAGGGGAATCATGATCCCCTTGATTATGTCCTCTAAATAAGAGATTTAATGGGTGTAATTGCCCCTTAAAAGAGGCCATTAACCCCACTTAGTGGGGTGCCACCCCACTATCTAGCTCAAGGGGTTTGAAATCGTCAACAGACCTGGAGCTTCACTGGTTTGGTGGCTAAGACTGCGACGAAGCTAGTCTTCTAGCTTCTGACAAAGTTGGTCTGTTGGCGAAGCTAAGCTTGCGGTGAAGTAATGCTTCCAGCTTTTGGCGAACCTAGCCTGCTCGGCGAAGTTAGCTTGTTGGTAAAACTAAGCTTGCAGTAAAGCTAAGCTTCAAGCATGGTTATCACAGGGAGTGATACAATATTACAGGAATATTACATCACCAGAAAATACAAAAGTACAATACACGAAGAGATATACATAACAAGAGATGCTCACGAGCAGCAAGAGAGACCCCGAGAGCCAATCAGTATAGAGCTGGGAGGAATAGCTTCGATGACATCTAAGCTTTTGCTACCCTCTAAACGCCACGGAAGGATTCGCAGTGCACTCTGATCCACTACAGCAAGGCCACTATGGTCAAGGCTCCTGGATCTGGACATGAGAATTCAGGGTTGTCAGATGCAACTCGCGAATACATATGATAAAGGCAAGTGGCGTACATGTCAGGAAGTCACACGTATGCATGATTAAGTGATGTGGATCAGGCATGCAGATACAGGCAATAACATGTAGCATAAAAGAAATTAAAGGAACGACAGTAAATTTAAAATCAAGTAAATACATGTATAGCAATAAATCTGAATCGGAAAACATGCATAGAAAACAGTATGGTGTGCATAGGTACACATAAATATGCGATAAATGCATTAAATACAAGTATGGACAAAACTAGTTGTACAAGGTCAGATTATGGATTCACAAGATTGATACGTCAAGAGGATAATCCAAATAAGAAACCCTCATCTGTATACCACATATCCCATGTTGCCATCGTCTGAGTTCGTATAACTTGAGTTGCCCTCAGAGTAACAGAACTAGAGTCTGTCTGGAATAATCATTGTACCACCTAAATCATATGTCATAAAGCAGGGTGTCAACTCAGGGCATAACTATAACTGAAAAATATAAAGGTGTTATATTTTAAGTTATTCAATAATAATAATAATCAGTACCGTTTGATATTTCAATCACCTCCCTACTAGCGCCTCACATCACTGATAGTCCATATCAGGGTTCGCACTCTAATAGAACTTACTCAGGTCTGATATGTGAGTATCAGGACCCGAACAGAGGAGAGACCATATCACACATTTCTCATATTATTATTGTTTGGGTGTTACTTTCTTATGTTATTCTTGTCCCTTTCCCACCGGTATCCCACAACACCGACAGTTCACACTGGAGCCCGTACTTCCAGCAGAACTCATCCAAACTCCGATATATAGGTACCATTATTCGAATAGGGGAGAGACCAAATAATATATGCTCATGGCACTATCATCATACAGATATGTGTGGATGTTAATATGCACTGAGAATGCCTATTACGCGAACACGAGGCGGCACAGGCAGGAGGGAGGAAGTAGCCCCACAGATTCAAGAGGTGGCCCCTACAACGTGTGTGGTGTGACACTTTGCTCCATGTGGCACTTTACTTTGAGGGTTGATTCAAGAGGTAGCCCCACAGATTCAAGAGGTGGCCCCTACAGATTCAAGAGATGGCCCCCACCACGTGTGTGGTGTGGCACTTTGTTCTGTGTGTGTAATATCCCCTATTTAATAATACCATATTATTATTTTTAAAAATTTACCTAATTCTACCTATTATCTTATTATTATTAATTAACATGATTTAGTACATTATTAGTATTATTATTTTTATTTAAAGCCCAATAAGTTCAGCCCATTCTCTTTTTTTCCTTTTGTTTTCTTTTCCTTTTAATGCTAAGCCCACAGGAGCCAAGCCCACTTCATTATTTTCATCTTTTTTCTATTTTTCTTTAAGCACAAAAACTAAGCCCACAAGCTCACTATCTATTTTTCTTATTCTTCATATTATTTATTTCTCTTAACTAAATCCCAATAATCTCTAACCCATTACCATTAAGATTCTTACCCATTAACCCAAAACCTAGTCCCAATCCAAATCCTATCATATCAAATCTTTTCATAAATCTCAACTAATCCTAATCAAATCTCAACTGCTAAATTAAGTAATCTAAATCTAATTGGAATTTAGGTTTCTAAAATATCTTATATCCTATATAAAGAGCCAAACTCTTTCTTCCTCTTCTTCTCAAGAGAAAACCCTAATCTAAAATCTTCCCACTTTCATCTTTCCCTTCTCCTCTCCTCAAGTGGATCATGAACGAAAAGGGCTTTGAGGTACAGAGATTGAGGAGAAAGCAAGGAGAGATTGAGGAGAAAACAAGGAGAAACAACTCAAGTAAGTAGATCTAACTTGTGAAATTAATTTCAGTTTTTCTTAAAAATAAATTAAATTAAATTAGAACCAAATAAATAAATTATTAATCTCAACTATTTGTTATTCAACTACCCATATGGCAAAACTCACCGTACTATATTTAATAGTTCTTAGAAATTTACCTAAAATAATTTTTATATAATCATAATTTTAATACCCTACAAAGCCTTGATTTGAACAAATCAAATCCAAGTAAGAAATTTATTTTCTAAAAATTTATTGATACAAATTGTTTATAAAAAAATCATGTCCTACTATAATCTCCATGAATATTTTTATATATCAAAACCCAATCTATAATCCAACTAAAATAACAAGTAGATATATCAACTCATATTTTAATTTAAATAATTTTCTAAGAAAAAAAGAATTTCAAAAAAAAACTATGGCCGCTGCTCTCGGCCAGGCCGAGAGTAGCCTGGCCTGGGCAGGGCCTGGCCGAGCCCAGGCCAAGTCTGGCCGGGCTGCCTGGCCTGGGCAGGCCTCGGCCGGGCCGGGGGCCTGGCAGCACAGGCCTTGGGCCTGTTTAATAATTAAAAAAAACTTGTTAACAGGCCGGACCAGACCCGACCTGGCCTGGGCGGGCCTGGCCTGGGTCTGGCCGGGCTGGGCTACAGAGAGAGGCCCAGAAAAAATAAAAAAAGGGGAATTCTGGACCAGGCCTGGTCCGGCCTGGTCCGGGCCTGGGCCTGGGCCTTGGATGTTACATGGATAAAAGAAAAAAAAAAGAAAAAGACAAATTCTGGACCAGGCCTTAGCCTGGCCTGGCCCAGCTTGGACTAGGCCTGGGCTGCATTAAAAAAAAACAGAGAAGGAAAAAAAGAAGAAGAAAGAAAGGATGTAAGAAAAGTGAATTTTATATTAAAATAATTTATTAAAAATATCAAAAAAATAGAGAAAAATATAAATAATATTCCACAACACTTCTAATTTTTAAGATAAAAATTTTAGATAAATACCAACAAGAAATTAATTCAAATCACCCACTTTAAAACCATTTCTCCTTAATGATAAATCTAGGCCCGTTAAGTATTTTAATGATTTAAAGCATATTAAAAATCCAACAAAAAAAATTAGAAATTAGTTTGAATTATACCTACTAAATTCATTAAACCTAAAAAATCATATTTCCAACCCAAAACTAAGTAATCAAAATTAAATCCCTTATAACTCCCATGTAAATATCCTTTTAAAAATCTAACAATTTTTATTGAAATAATTTATGTAGATTTATCGGGATCCTAGAATTTCAGTGCTTTGGACTTGCGATCGAGTTCAGGTGAGTGTTTCTTTTCTTTGTGTAACATTATTTAATTTTATTGTGAGTGTTTCTTTTCTTGTGTAATTTTATTTAATTTTATTGTGAGTGCTTTTTCCTCCTTCAGCTAACAAGAATTCTTGTGATGAAGGATTTTATTTAGTTATCTAATTATGTTGGTTAAGCTAATGTGCTAGTATTTAAAAATTTTATAATTTCATGAATTACCGAAATGCATTATTCGTAGCATATTTATGTATTCCTATATGCAATTAAGTACATTCGTTATTGATAATGAACCTTCAAGATTACTACATGACACGGGTTCGGACTTTGCCACTAAGACTCACCCGAATGACATTTATGACCATCATGTCCATGTTATCTAACTACTGGGAAAAAATATTGTTAGAAGGTAACAGTCTCATCCTGTTTATTATGTTCACCGACATATATACCTGTTATACATGTATCACGATTTACTTATAATGTTGTTACTGTTATCATTACCGAGTTATCCCAGTAAATTTAGGTAACGTATATATTAATAATCTTGACAACTAAATTAAATAACTTACACTGGGATTGGAAAATTGATGTAGGAGACAGGTCTGTATTTTGGGTGGACCTAGGATTTAGGTTGCACAATCGAAAGAGGGTTCCATTGTAGGGTTCCCGTGGGGTAACTAGCACCCCGTACTATTCCTGTTATACATGTTATACATGTACCTGTTTCTCCTATACATGTTCCTGACTACCTTGCGGTAGGTCCTGGTTCAGCGCCAGGAGTCTGAGTCGTGGTCCCGGGTATGCACGGGACCCGCCTAAAATACAGACAATGTCTCCAACCGATCAGTTTCAATAACTGAGGACCTCGATTGGCATGTGTGGTAGGCGTAGTATGGGATGCATCTATTACATGTGGCAATTGGTGTTCGCTGACATAATTAATAATGATAAACTGCTAATGTATTTGACTAACCGTGATCACCCGACTGTATATACATGTATAAACTATAATAGATATAGGATTGTACATCAAACTAGTGAGATATGCTTGGTTATACATTATGACATCAGTTGTTCGTATACAGTTGTTTTACTTGTTTATTATCTGCACGCTTATTCATGTTTTTGTTATTCAGTTGTTTGTTTATCATGTTATTTAGTTATCCTATGTTTGCAGTTATCTTGTTATTATTCTATGCACATTATTTATATGCACGAACACCTTCCTCTTTACACACACACACTCATTAGGTCACTTCTGACGACCCTGAATTCGCATGTCCAGGGTATTGGACATCTTCTTATATTGTTCAGGTATTCGTGTGATCGTATGCGTTACGAGAAGCTGCAGTCTCTCTTTTCTTGATTATAGATATTATTTCTCTTTTATTCATGTTATTTCCTGATTCTATCTTTATCGAATCCAGTTGCTATTTTCTTTTCTTTATTCATCTGTTATCATCGTATTAAATATTTATATGTTATATTGCAGTGATATTGATTTATCGTGGTAGAATTTGTAGTATGTTCAGGTTACTTTAGGCTTAGCGTATGTGCGTGGGTATTTTTCTCGCATACATACGTCGTCGACTCTCATCGCGTCTCCGCTCAGCGTATTTTGTGAAGCGGGGCGTGACAGTGTGGCACTTTGCTCTGTGTGGGGAATAGATTCTAGAGGTATCCCCCACAGATTCAAGAGGTGGCCCCCACCTTGTGTATGGTGTGGCACTTTGCTCCGTGTGGCACTTAGTTCCATTCAGGATCCGTCGGATGCTAGTACGATCGTGAGATACATGCTTGTCATCCCAACACCAAGCATGCTCTACCGGACGCTGGTATGACTGTGCTATTAACAAGAGTAACAGTGTAGGGGGACATGAATACAAAGGATACAGGAGTTCAGGAGTACCCGAGTTCAGAAGTACAGGAGTTCAGGAGTACCAGATGTCTAATAATAATATAATAATCATGCTAAGTCCCCGTAAAAGTGATAATCATGAATATGCCATGTAATACAGGTGTTAGGTGTAATAATATCTAGTCAAGTATCACAATATCAGGTCAAGTATATTAGTACCATGTGAAACCATATCAATCATTAAGTGTCCTGTATCAGGTGTCAGGTATCAGGTGTCAGTGATAACATGTCAAGTACCGGTGTCAGATATTAAGTGTCAAGTATAACATGTCAAGTACTGGTGTAAGATATCAAGTGTCAAGTATAGCATGTCAAGTACCGGTTTCAGATATTAAGTGTCAAGTATAACATGTCAAGTATCAGTATCAGATATCAAGTGTCAAGTATAACATGTCAAGTATTGGTGTCGAATATCAAGTGTCAGATAAATAACATGTCAGTGAAAGTCACAACTGAAAGTACACCTAAAGGGGGGGTGAATAGGTGTACGGCTAATCTAATGAACAAAATAAGGAAATTAAAAACTTAATTGCAACAACACTTAATGTAACCAACGAGTGTAGCCGAATTCCCGGTGAAGGGCTCTAGACTAACTCCTCTTGATTCCTCTGAATAAGAGTTGAGGCGCTATATGAAGCTCTCGTGGTTAAGCACAAGTGAGGCACACACAAACAAGACAAGCATATAATGAATGAGCAATATGAAATGATGCAAGGCACAATAGTAAAAGAGAGAGAGGGAAGAGTCAATGGATCAAACGCAAACACCAATATTTGTTTCGAGGTTCGAGCATCCAGCTCTACGTCCCTGCCTTCACACAGAAGGATTTTCAATCCACTAACTTGTCCACACAGGACTCCCACACAGGGAACCTCCACTGAGGATTTGGGGCAATTACAATATGGAGTACACAACTCCTCTCTCAACCAAAACAACCTCTACACTTAGAATTAGGCACAAAGCCACCACAAATCAATCACCTCACAACTTGAGGGATGGGCACAAAGCTAAACACAAATCAACCTCACAATAGAGGGATAAGGCACAAAGCCACCACTCCAAAATCAACCTCTACCCAAGAGGGATAACACAAAGTAGGAGGGTTTACAACTTGGTGATCAAAAGACCACAAACTAATTCATTTCCCACAAAAATAAAAATCCTATAGATAGGATAGCATGACAAGCTCAAGTGTGAGAAAAACCAAAGGAATGGAAAATAAATACTCAAAGAAAATCCTTGGGAAAAACTAGAAATAAGGATGAAGAATTTGAACCAAAAACACTTTTCCCAAAATCACTTTTCTTTGATTTTCCAAAACCTAGAAAAACACCAAATAAAATGTAAACTTTTGAGCCCAAAACTTCTTTTTGATTGCTGCAAAAACACTAGTAAGATCAGAAAATAAACACTCCAAAAACTTATTAAAAACTATTAAGAGAAAACCCAATTTATAGCCTCTTTGAAAAACTAGCCGTTGGCAGCCAATTATGGTCAGATTTGACCATCTGGTCGACCGGCCAACGGTCGAAATTTGACCGTTGCCAAACTTCGGTCGACCGCCCGGTCGACCGTCCTTACCCGAGAGTAAGGACACTTCAGTCGGTCGACCGGCCAAACCAAGTGGCCTTGTGCACGTTTTTGGGCACGCCGGTCGACCGGTCCGGTCGACCGCCAGAGCCTGGCAGGGCTGAAAAAGGGATTTGTAACTTGGGTTTTTAAATACAAAATACATCCCATAAAATCTTCAAAAATCCACAAAAATAGTTTTAGTATAATACTATGATATACAAACATGTGTGGAAGAATTCAACACATATTTCAAACAATTTGAACCATTTTTGTGCTATGGAAATTTTGCCAAAAATCAAATTCCGTATTTTCCAAAACTTGGATTTTTGAATTGAAAATTCGTTTTGTCCAAAACTCATCCAAATAAAAAAACATGATATGAAACAACATTGAAGCATGTTGTATATGGATATAATCCAATATACATGAAAGATATATATATATATATATATATATATATATATATATATATATATATATATATATATATATATATATATATATATATATATATATATATATATATATCATTGTTTTTGACATTAGATCCTAAAATAAGTTTTGATAAAATACCAAAACACCAAACTCATGAAATAGACTATCAAACTAAGTTTGTTTAAATAGTTGAAGCATATGTGTATATAGAACAAATCTAATACATATAAAATCATGTAAACTTGTATTGATTCAATCTATTCATGAAAACCAAGATCAGTTGAACCAAAACCGAAAACCAAAACATGAAACGTGTGTGTGTTGTGAACTTGTGCATACCACACTATCTAATCTTTATAAATGGATCTAAACAATAAACTAAACTATGTACCGAGATTTTCTTGTAGAGCGCCATCTCCAAGTTGACTCGATCCAAACCGTGATCCATCGAGCTTGACTCCAACGAGTGCTAGATATGAACTTTGACGCTGGGCTCTTGAATCACCATGTGAAAAGCTCCAAAACACCTTTATTGAAGCTAATCACTGATTGTAGTTCATTTTTGCATCATCTTCCACCTCTTTACCATGCATAATATCAATAAAAATATGTTTTTTACTCTTTTTCTCTCTATTTTTGCAGGTCCATATTTTAATGGAGAGAGGCCAATAAATCCATGTAATTAGCAAGAATTAAAGGGGATTAATTCAAAGCCCAAAAGAGAGCCCAAGAGTTGAGCCCAGGATCTGGAATCACCCACGCATCCAGTCAGCATTCTAGAAGATCCACGTGGCCAACAACCTGCAACAAACCAGCAACAGAAATCGCTGGCGTAACGGCCTAGATTCTGCCGCGGAAACGCGGCTCTGGCCGCGTTTTCCGCGGCAAGAATCTGGCCGTTGGGGCTGAGATTTGATCCAGCTGTCTGGATTCTGGAGCCTTCTTCTCTGAGGCCTATAAATAGACCATCAGGGCCAGTGCGAGAGAGGGAGGAGAGAATAGAGGAAAGAGCTTGTAATTTGTAGGTTTTTCTCTAGTTTTATTGCTCTTAGCCTTCTTCTTCCTCCTAGAAATTCTGCAAGAGAGAGATAGTGAGAGAGTGAAAGCTTGTAATCAAGGGGTGACAACTTGAAGCAAAGCAAGGATTAATCCAATCTACTTTCTCTTCTTTTGCAATTTCTAGTGCTTTTCATTACTTGCTTTATTTCATTCAAGCTTTACTTTCATAGCATGATATCTTGTTGTTTTCTCTTTATTGTAATGGATAGCTAACTTCTTCTAACATGACTAGCTAACAACTAACTTTGCTAACTTCTAACTCTTGGGTGAATGCTAATTCTTAATCTTGCAAATGTTGAGTCTTTTTCAACCCCGATGGGTTACTTTCATTCTTGGCAATCTCTTGTTGTAATTCTCCATATGATTCATGTGTGCCTCATTTAGAGCCTTGTCTTAGAACAAGTGCCTTGATGGAACATGGAGATGGAACACCAAACATATGCTATTTGTTGTACAACTTTCTTACTTCAATGCTAACTTGTTGTATGGCCTTGAATGTCTAATGAATTTTGTATCTTCTTCCTTAGCATCCCTTGAGTGACACTCCCCGATTCCACCATGAAATTCTATCTTGAGAGCCGATGAAATCAATGAGGCTACAAGACAAGTCCGAGATGATCACCCATCCATCAAAGGGGAAAGTAACTTGACCAACAAGCAAGACAAACACTTGCCGATGAATCAACATGAGGCATGCTTCACCCTAACGGAGATTAGTAAGTTAGCAAGTTAGTAAGGTTAGCTAGTCATGGCTTTTTCCATTCTAAAAGTCTTTTGCAAGTTTTCTCTACTTTAGTTTTCTTCCTAAAAGCAATTCTTGTTTTCAAATTCTTTTCATTCTCTTTTCATCGTTTTTACTTTCATGTACAAAACCACAACCAATTCTTTCACCTATTTTTCCATGTCTTTTTCATTCTTTTGAAACAAAGAAGAACTTTCGTTTGTCTTTCTTCAAGCATCGAACCGTAAAGCTTCCATCGTGAGCTCTCCTTGTGGATTCGACCCGTATAGCTTATGCTACTACGGTGATTTGGAAAGGAGTACATTACACATTGTGAATACACTTCGGAGTGATTAAGCACCTAAGGTTGACTCTAAACCTTCTCTCTTTTGTTGAATATCTGTGCGAATTATACTCCACTACTACTCTCTTTTTTTCCTTATCAAACTTTTGGCGCCTTGCCGGGGAGAGCAACGGTTTTGATTCAATTGAAGAACTAAACGAACTTTCTTCTCTGTTGCAGGTTACAGGTGAAGAAACAGGAAAACTAGCATTGCAGTGACATATAAGTGGCCCTGGGCCTCTGCTCTAGAAAGCAGAGACCAGTTGCCCTCTGATTTGCCGCGATTCCACGGCCAAAGCCGCGGATCCGCGACAAAGAGGAGTGAACTACTCACAAGTTTCTGCAGGGTTGCTTGCTCTGCAAAATAACAGCTGCTGCAATACTTAATTCTTGTATGCTTCACCATATTCCTGCTAATAATCAACAGTAAAATATTGGTTGCAAAGTTAAAAATTGATTAGACGTTTGCATTTCTAGGCACGTGTCTTTTCAATTCATTTACTTTACTGTTGAAGAGTGCTGGATCAAGGTACGTATGCATTGCATTTTGATTAGGACTCACTTCTTGGTTGATTTATATCGCTTAGAGTGAACCTTGTTTGCTTATATCGTACACTTGCACAAAATTGATTTTAAGGGCATTACCCAATAAATAAGATAAGGTGGGGATTTCATCACCCTTTCCTTAGCTCAAAAATCACCATCCCAGCACTCACAATCCCAAGCCTTTTAATAAAATCTGATAGACGTTGGCCCTAGGGACATCCGGACTCAGTAGGAGATCGACTGAAGTTGGAAGTTGATTTTGATTCATACTCCGGTGAAATCAGTGTCTAAGGCTGGGGATTAAGAGGTTAAGCCTCGAAGATACCGTGGTTTGGCGTAATTAAGGCCCGTTGCTTACGCACGGATACCTCCCACCGTATTTTGCCCCTACCTGGCTGATTAGCTGTGGTCTGATTCAAGCAACAACCTTCTTTGGTTCATCGAACAGTTAGGAGTCGTCTAGGTCCAGGAATCCTAGATAGCTTGGGATTGATTTTTCTTTTATTGTTTGTTATTTTTTCTTTTCGCTGGTGTGATCGGTGAACGTTATTTGTGACTGTATATGCAAGAGTGGTACTGGGATCCAGATTCTGCAAGACTTGTTAGAATTTCTACACTTGCACCAACACCACCACTTCACACAATGGAAAACAACGTTTCGCTTCAAGACAGATTCTATCCGATTCGCACCTCCCTTCCATCATGCATTCTTCTCCCTGTTACCAATGGAAATCATTTTGAGCTGAAACCACAATTCATCAATACACTTCCACAATTTCATGGTTTAGAGTCTGAGGACGCGTACTTCTTCATTCGAGAGTTCGAAGAAGTATGTGTAATGATGAGAATTTCCCAATTGACTGAGGATTCTGTTAGGTTAAGGTTCATACCTTTTGCGCTGAAGGACTTAGCTAAGAAATGGCTTTACAATCTTCCTGCCAGTTCGATATCTTCATGGGATGATTTTGTAAAAGTATTGTAAATCACCTAGAGGGGGGGGTGAATAGGTGATGGCTAATCTAATGGTCACTTAATGATGAATTATGCAAATTATGCAGAAGCTAAAAGCAATTATGACCTAATTAAATCTTTTACACTAAACACCACGTATAACCAAGAGTGTTGTCGAATTCCCCGTGAAGGGCTCTGGACAAACTCCTCTAGATTCCCCTTGAATGGGTTGAGGTGCCGCATTGGCTCTCTTGATTGAATACAAGTGTTAGCAACAATCCCACGCAAGTATATATATCAATTATGCACACAACATATATCAAGCATGTAAATGTAAAGACAATATAAGCTATGCAAGATATAAAGGAGATAGAGAGAGAGAGAGAGAGAGATGGCAATCGCAAACACAAGGGTATGTTTCGAGGTTCGAGCACACTTGCTCTACATCCCCGCCTTCGACACACGAAGGATTTCCACTATGCAAGATCCCAATGGATCTCTCCTCGGTGCCGCAACACCTACAAGCCCTCGGATTCTCTAGTCCCGTACACACCGCAAGCCCACCGGCTCGCCGAGGCCGCACCTCAAACAACCGAGTCCGCACCCGAACTCAAAACGACGAGCACACTTGCCCGTCTCCTCAAAGAACAAAGAAAAGATCTTTGGTGATCACAACACTTTGATCACCTAAAGCACTCTCACTACAACACACCTATAGGATGTATAATCAATGGATGCTCAAGTGTGGTGTGAGAAAAACAAGGATGTGAAAGTTTGGTGAAAAACTCAAGAAATCTCTTTTAAACACTCTTTATAAAATCTTCCCTTTAGATAGGAAATATTTGCTCACTATTTTGTGGAGAAAACTCTTCTAAAAGTCTGGGAAAAACTGGCTCTAAGAGACTCCAAAATCTTGTTACAAAACAATGACAAGACCCCCCAATTTATAGGCCAGAAAAATATAGCCGTTGGGATCTGTCAGTACTGCCGGTCGACCGCCGGTCGACCGCCAACGGTCGGATTTCTGACCGTTGGAGCTACGGTCGACCGATGCGGTTGACCGAACTTTCCAGAGAGCACTGCTCTCTGGAGCGGTCGACCGGCACGGTCGACCGTCCAACAGTACACACAGGCGTGCACGTCTGTGCACGTCGGTCGACCGGCCCGGTCGACCGACTTCAGGATTAGTCGACTAGTTAAGTTGACTAGTCGACTTGGCTGAAGCCTGAAACAGGTTTTTCTGGGATAAAAAATTTGTCTTTTTGGCTCATATAAAATCCCATAAAATACATAAAAATCTACAAAAAATAGTTTTACCAATATACTTTGATATACAAACATCAAGGCATGTTATAAAAGATTGGACTATTTTTGTAACTTGGAAATATTTGGCCCATGATAAAAACTGTATTTTTTCTAACACAATATTTTCCAAAATATATTTTTCCAAATCTTCATCAAATACAAAAACAAGATATACTTTTAAAGCATAGTGTGTATGGATATGATCCACTACACAATCATAATGAAATATCTATGTTTTTGTCATAAAGCTCTAAACATGGTTTTGGTTGAAAGATAAGTATATAGGAAATACCAAAAGCCAAACTTATATCTTTCAAAAAGAAAAATCTTTTCTAAGCTAAAAAATCTTTTATGAAAAGACAATAAAATCAAGAGTGTGTGTGTGATATGTACTTGAGCAATCCACCAACTATCTATCCTTTACATTTTATCTAAAACAAAAACAAAATCTTATACCTAGACACAAGTCTTCATCTTCTTGAAGTCTTCTCTTGAAGGCTTCTCATCTTCTTGACTTGGTCCAAGCTTGATCCAAAAGCTCCTTGGATCACACCGTGCTAGCTCCAAATCTTGACATTTTATCTTTTGTTGAGCTATGCACCTACTAAGATCTTGATAATGAATCTGTCACTAATTAAACACAAGATCATTAGTAAATATAACTTCATGAGTTGATCATCATCAAAACTAGAGTGATAGGCCTTTGGGCCAACAATCTCCCCCTTTTTGATGATGACAAAACTCATGAGGTTATATATGCATGGATTAAAGTAAAGCTTCAAGGAAGCTCCCCCTTAACTCATGTATAGACATAAATAAGAATATAGGACAATGAAGCTCATAAATATGTATGCAAATGATGGAGATGAAACAAAGAGTGATAGGCCTTTGGGCCAACAATCTCCCCCTTTTTGATGATGACAAAACTCATGAGGTTATATATGCATGGATTAAAGTAAAGCTTCAAGGAAGCTCCCCCTTAACTCATGCATAGACATAAATAATAATATAGGACAATGAAGCTCATAAATATGTATGCAAATGATGGAGATGAAACAAAATAAATCTTTTTCTCCTATTAGCAAAACAAAAACATATATGCATAAATAACAAGGAAGACAAATACTACTCCCCCTTAAGCAATGAAAACATGCATATATACTCAAATACTTCTCCCCCTTTTTGTCAATCATCAACAAAGGGTTCAAAGTAAAATGAAATCAAATAAATTTTTCTCCCCCTTTTTGTCAAAAATAAAAAGATCAAGAAGGGGTAATACAAAACAATCAATAAAGATTTATATGCGATATACATTCATGAAGAGGAAGATGCTAAGTTAGCTTCCCTACACATATGCATTACATGAAGAAGGGATGACAAGCCCTAACTCACATAACACATATTATGTAATGCATAAGAGGAGATGTGAAGCTCCCCCTACACACGTATATCATATAAAGAAGAGTTGTCAAGCTCCTCAATTTATAATATACTCAACATGAATCCATATGTAAGAGAGATGTTAAACTCTCCTTGCATATAGGAAATACAAATCAAACATTTTGAATTTTTTCTTTAAAATTTTGAACTTACTTAATAAAACACATTTTGAGATATCAAATCAACATATTTTTTTTATTTTGATATCAATAGTAAACATATGAAAATTTTTATTTTTCATTATAAACTTTGTGCTTTTAAAAATGTGAGTCAATTGTGAGTTAAGCACATGAAAATCATATATATGTATGAGAAATGAGTATAACAAGTGAAATTGAGACATACATATATAAGAAACAAAATATGAGTATATACAAAATAAGTTCATATTGATACCAATTGAAACGATTCAATGATACCAATTGACATAACAATAAAATCAAGTGTATATCTCATAACCTACCACCTTTCATATGCACAAGGTAAAAGATTTTCAATGAAGCATACAAGGCATAATCGCCCATCCATCCTCCCATAGATGGTAGGAGTTTTCAAAAATAGATTTAAAAATAAGCTTAGTTTGAAAAACTCTACCAAATGAAGAATTTGCACTAGAAGAATGTTTTTCATGAAAGACAAGTAAATCACATGGCACTAAAAACACTCTAATATCCATGAAGTCCATAGAATTTTCAAAAGAGGTGAGTGCACTAGTGTTATGTGGTACATGGTATCATGAAAATGTCAATAAAGCTCAATATTTCTTTAAATAAGAAAACATGAAAATCATCACAAATTTTTTTTATTAAAAAATATATATTTCAAGATATATGTATGTTTTGACAACACAATAAGTATACATACATATCTCTTAAACACAATTGAGTCCATATAAATAGATTTGCGTTAAGGGCAAATGACTCAAGAGGTATACATGTATATCTTAAAGTTTGGCAAAATACACATATACATGAAATGAAAAACACATGATCATAAATCAAATCCAAAAAGTGGGAATATAAGTTTAAAAATGTATGTATTATCAAAACCAAGCAATACAAGTACATTTCATGGGTTCAAATAAGCGTTCAAGCACAAATATAAATAGATTTATTTGTGGCCCACGACATGTACACGTATAAATCCTAGTGTTGACAAAAACTAACATATAAACTAATATTCAAATCATGAAGCATCAAATCTTTTAGAAAAATAGAATCATGTGTCAATCTCAAAAATTATTTGAAGAACAAATAACTAGTATAAATTGTTTTTGAAAACTAGTTAAAGATCCTTCAAATATATCAAATCTTATGTTTTTCATAAACATAACTAAATACATAAAAATTTAAGCACTCATGGTCTATAAGGCTCAAAATATTTTTAATGAAAATGTGAGTGTTAAATGATCATGTAAATAGCATTTTTATGAAAATAGTCAATGAAGCTTAAAAAGGTCATAAGTCATATTTTTTTTTAACAAAATCACGAAAAATCATTTTTCATTAAAACACTAATCTTCATGGTATATGTATGATTAATCTAAATCAAACAATATGCATACATATCCCAAATATAAAAGAGTCTATTAAATGTTTGCATGAAGGCAAGAGACTCACGGGTATACATGTATATTTATTAGATTTGAATTAAAAATACATATACATGAAGTAAAGCATAAAAAATAGGTAAAACATGTATAAAAGAGAATCATCAAAACTAGTCTATACATATGCATATAGTGGATACAAATGAGCATGAAGTTCAATCATATACGAATCAATTGTAATTCTCTATTTGTATATGTATACATGCACGTTTTGATAAAATCTTCATTTAAACATGTAAATACCACATGAAGCACATAAAAATATGAACATGCTATGGATATTATGAATGAACAAGCATGAACATAAAAAGTAGGAGTTTAGAAATTGTTACCAACTCCAAAGCTCCAAATATGGTGGTTTTTCCACCAAAGCTCCTTGATAGCGATGCATCCAAAAGTATGTCCATCAAGTCTATTGCATCCACTACCAAGGCACCAATCCTCTCACGTCTTGTGAGAGCCCTCACCTACATCACAAGCAAATGGTGGGGGTTTTGGTACCCATATTTTCTTGGGTCCTTTGGGGTTAGACTTGTAAGGAACCCAAAATCTTTTATAATTAGCAAAATTTAGAGAATTAATATTATCATAACAAAACTTTGCTAAATGGCATTTGCGGCCACAATGTCTACATACGTACACCTTAGTATGCTTATGTGTAGGAGTGTGATCATGTTGTGCAACATAAGCATGATGATGTGGATGTGCATGAACATGTGGAGTTTGTTTCTTAGAAAACAAAGACTCCAATTTAGTATGATTAAATGCACATGTGCTCAAATTAGATCTCAAATTATCTATTTTATTTTTCAACATATTTATCTCATTAGTGGTGGCATGTAAAGCATGATGAGATATATGATCATTTTTCTTTTTCTTTTATGAAACAAATTCTTTTTCTTTTTCAACAAATTTTCTTTTCAAAGTGATATTTTCTTGAAAAACAACTTCTTTTTGTTTTTCCACCAAATCAATTTTATTTTTCAAAGTATTGTTTCCTTCACACAAATCATTCAATTTTGAAAAATAAGGAAACATTCTCATTTTTCAAATCTTTATTTTCTTTTTCTAAGCATGCAATCTTAGATTTGAAAGAATCATTTTCTTTAAGCATGCAATCAAAATCCTTTTTCAAATTTTTGTTATCTTTTTCTAAACATGCAATGCTAGATTTAAATGAACCTTGTTCTATATGCATGCAAGCAATGTTCTTTTTCAAATTTTTATTTTCTTTCTTAAGCATGTCATATTTTTCAAGAATAGTTTGACAAAATGAAGTGAGCTCATCATATGACATGTCCTCATCATCGGATTCGGAGTTTACCTCAAGGGGGTTATCCCCTTGGACCATGTAGCACTTATTGGAGGTGTCGCTTCCAACATCCGAGTCACTCCCCGCATAGTATAGATTTTTTTCGCCGAGGGAGGTGATGATGTTCCATACTACAAAAGCCGATTCAACATTAGAAACCCTAGATAAATAATCATCATTTAGGGTTGACTTGATAGCATGAAGGGCTTTTGCATTAGCCTCAAAATTCTTACCATCTAAAGAATATGCATTATTAGTAGTGGCAAGATATACATGAATTCCTAAGGCCTTGAGGTACAATGACATCTTAACCTTCCAAATTTGGATGTTAAGAATGTCAAAGGTGGGTGGTGACATAAAGTCCATAGTGTGTGTACAAAATCTTGTGATTAGCCTAAAAATGAGGATCTTTAACTCTAGGTTGTTAGACCCAAATCAGAGTACCAAGCTCTGATACCAATTGTAAATCACCTAGAGGGGGGGTGAATAGGTAATGGCTAATCTAATGGTCACTTAATGATGAATTATGCAAATGATGCGGAAGCTAAAAGCAATTATGACCTAATTAAATCTTTTACACTAAACACCACGTATAACCAAGAGTGTTGTCGAATTCCCCGTGAAGGGCTCTGGACAAACTCCTCTAGATTCCCCTTGAATGGGTTGAGGTGCCGCGTTGGCTCTCTTGATTGAATACAAGTGTTAGCAACAATCCCACGCAAGTATATATATCAATTATGCACACAACATATATCAAGCATGTAAATGTAAAGACAATATAAGCTATGCAAGATATAAAGGAGATAGAGAGAGAGAGAGAGATGGCAATCGCAAACACAAGGGTATGTTTTGAGGTTCGAGCACACTTGCTCTACATCCCCGCCTTCGACACACGAAGGATTTCCACTATGCAAGATCCCAATGGATCTCTCCTCGGTGCCGCAACACCTACAAGCCCTCGGACTCTCTAGTCCCGTACACATCGCAAGCCCACCGGCTTGCCTAGGCCGCACCTCAAACAACCGAGTCCGCACCCAAACTCAAAACGGCGAGCACACTTGCCCGTCTCCTCAAAGAACAAAGAAAAGATCTTTGGTGATCACAACACTTTGATCACCTAAAGCACTCTCACTACAACACACCTATAGGATGTATAATCAATGGATGCTCAAGTGTGGTGTGAGAAAAACAAGGATGTGAAAGTTTGGTGAAAAACTCAAGAAATCTCTTTTAAACACTCTTTATAAAATCTTCCCTTTAGATAGGAAATATTTGCTCACTATTTTGTGGAGAAAACTCTTCTAAAAGTCTGGGAAAAACTGGCTCTAAGAGACTCCAAAATCTTGTTACAAAACAATGACAAGACCCCGCAATTTATAGGCTAGAAAAATATAGCCGTTGGGATCTGTCAGTACTGCCGGTCGACCGGCCGGTCGACCGCCAACGGTCGGATTTCTGACCGTTGGAGCTACGGTCGACCGGTGCGGTCGACCGAACTTTCCAGAGAGTACTGCTCTCTGGAGCGGTCGACCGGCACGGTCGACCGTCCAATAGTAAACACAGGCGTGCACGTCTGTGCACGTCGGTCGACCGGCCCGGTCGACCGACTTCAGGATTAGTCGACTAGTTAAGTTGACTAGTCGACTTGGCTGAAGCCTGAAACAGGTTTTTCTGGGATAAAAAATTTGTCTTTTTGGCTCATATAAAATCCCATAAAATACATAAAAATCTACAAAAAATAGTTTTACCAATATACTTTGATATACAAACATCAAGGCATGTTATAAAAGATTGGACTATTTTTGTAACTTGGAAATATTTGGCCCATGATAAAAACTGTATTTTTTCTAACACAATATTTTCCAAACATATTTTTCCAAATCTTCATCAAATACAAAAACAAGATATACTTTTAAAGCATAGTGTGTATGGATATGATCCACTACACAATCATAATGAAATATCTATGTTTTTGTCATAAAGCTCTAAACATGGTTTTGGTTGAAAGATAAGTATATAGGAAATACCAAAAGCCAAACTTATATCTTTCAAAAAGAAAAATCTTTTCTAAACTAAAAAATCTTTTATGAAAAGACAATAAAATCAAGAGTGTGTGTGTGTGATATGTACTTGAGCAATCCACCAACTATCTATCCTTTACATTTTATCTAAAACAAAAACAAAATCTTATACCTAGACACAAGTCTTCATCTTCTTGAAGTCTTCTCTTGAAGGCTTCTCATCTTCTTGACTTGGTCCAAGCTTGATCCAAAAACTCCTTGGATCACACCGTGCTAGCTCCAAATCTTGACATTTTATCCTTTGTTGAGCTATGCACCTACTAAGATCTTGATAATGAATCTGTCACTAATTAAAGTAAATATAACTTCATGAGTTGATCATCATCAAAACTAGAGTGATAGGCCTTTGGGCCAACAAGTATTAATTAAGAAATTTTATCCTATTCATAAGACAGCCCTCATGAGAAAGAACATCATGCAATTCAAGCAGGAATCACACGCGAACCCTTCTGGAAATATTTTGAGCGTTTCAAAGACCTTCTAGCCTTATGTCCTCATCACGGCATAGAGAAATGGCGTCAGTGCCAAATTATCTATGACGGACTTGATTACCAAACGAAAACACTCCTTGAATCCATGTGCCAAGGGAAATTTTTGAAGAAAGATGATAATCAAGGGTGGGATCTCTTTGAAGCCCTAGCTGAGAAAATAATTCAGTGGGAGTCATGCCCAGATAAACCCACTCCCACTACTTCCAGAACCGGTTGCATTCCATAGAATCCTCTATAGCTGCTGAAGCCAAGATCACACAATTAATGAAGAGGATAGAACTGCTTGAATCACGGGAACATTCTGCTGTTAATCAGGTCAACCCATCACCTATGGTCAAACCGGGTTGCACCTTTTGTCATGACCTCAAACATGTATTCGAGGAGTGTCCTGTATATCAGTCTCAATCATATCAGGAGAATACGAATGCTACTTTTACCAGACCCAATCACAATCCATACTCCAATACGTACAATTCGGGATGGCGAAACCATCCAAATTTTTCGTGGAGTCAGTCTGGTCCTGAGCAACATAGGCCACCATTTCCACATCCATATAATGCTCAGCCTCCTCAACACAGTCTCAATCGTAATTCACCGAATTTTCATCCATATCAAAGTCCACCACAATCACAATCCTATTAGAGCCCACCACACTATCAAATACACTTCCAGTCTCCATATCACCAATATCCACCCCAGAATGATTCAGATGACAAACTATCAAAGTTGGAAAAGATGATAGAAACCCTAATGAAGAACCATCAACAGGATATGAACAAAGTACAGGTCCAAATTGGGCAACTGAATAATTCTTTCAATGAGAGACAAAAAGGAATGTTTCCAAGTCAGCCAATGCCCGATCCCAAAAATTACTTCCCTTTGCATGAAGTGGAAGACATGGGCCCCAGTCATTGCAACGCTATTCATATCCTGAGATCTGGAAAACAAGTAGATAATAGGGTTTCTACTCAACCATCCCATCCAGTACCAAAGTCAACCCCTCCAGTTCCAGTACAACCAACTTCTGACAATCCATCTTCTAGTTCAGAGCCATCAACTTCAAAAGCCAAAGGAAAAGAAAAAGTAGATGAGCAACCTTATAAGCCTAGGGCACCATTTCCAAATAGGCTTACAAATCACAAGTTGAATGCTCATATGGAGAAGATACGAGAAATGTTTAACAAGGTCCAAATCAATGTCCCTCTTCTTGATGCCATACAACAAGTGCCATCATATGCAAAATTCTTAAAGGAAATGTGCACCAAGAAGAGGAAAACACAAGTCCCTAAGAGAGTCTTCCTAGTATCCAACATCAGCGAGTTGGTCACTGGGCCAATTCCGGAGAAATACAAAGACCCAGGGAGCCCAACAATCTCTTGTGTCATAGGACAGACTACCATTAATAGGGCACTACTTGATTTAGGGGCCAGTATCAATCTCCTGCCTTTTTCTGTGTATCAACAATTAGGGTTAGGTGATCTCCGCCCGACCCAAATGACGATACAACTGGCTGATCGCTCTGTCAAGAGACCCAAGGGGAAAATTCACGATATTCTTGTCAGAGTTGGGGAGTTCATTTACCCTGTGCATTTTGTAGTCTTTGAGACACAACCTGTGTCTAATACCAATCATAGGGCTCAAACTCCTGTCATCTTGGGACGACCATTCCTGGCCACAACAAATGCCATCATAAATTGCAGGAATGGGTCAATGAGGATAACTTTTGGGGATATGACGAGAGAATTGAATGTCTTCAGCATGCAACCTCGTAGGATTAAAGATCAAACATTCGAGGTTAACTTTGTCAGAAACAATTGTGAGGAAAAAAGTAAAGATGAGTCACAAGTTTGTGATTCTCTTGAAGTGGAAAATCCTGTTATCCGAGTACCCTTTCAAAAGGGGAAAGTTGATTTGGATGTCTTCACTTTCAGTGAGCCAACTGTGATTGTATCCCATGAGGATATGATTCAAGAACCTCCAATTGATATAACTTTTGAAGACCTCTTCGCTGATGAAATCATGTGTCTGGATGAGCCAACCCGGGGTCGATTAACTAATTGTACAACTCTGAAGGAAGATGTTGACCTTAGTTTTGAGGATTTGTATGGAGAAGAGCTGGAATTTCTTAACATTGGGAATGAAGAAGTTCAGAGTAAAAAAAGTGGTGATGAAGAAATTTTCAGTGAACCTTGTGGTGAAATGAGGATGAATAACAATAAGCCATTGAGACTGGAAATGCCTAAGGCTCAGAAAATAATTACACTCGTTTCCCAACTGAGCCCGCGCAAACAAACACACTGGAACGACGGGAAACGGGCTAGAGGAAAACGACCAAAGAAAAGCCTATGCGATGGACACACTTGTACATATTCCTTGTAAATAGTTTTTGTACACTTTTGTAAATAAACAAAATAAAAAAAATTAGGGATTTTTTTTGCGAAAATTCCTTTAAAAGAGTTCTACAACTTTCAAAATTCAAATCCCTCAAGTCCCTAGGTTTCTTCATAACTCTTTTTCCTAGGGTCAAACTCCTTTTTCAAAACTTCAAATCCCTAGATTGTAAATATCTTTTTACCTAGGGATAAAAGTGAAACTCTCATTTTTTTCCCTCCTATAAATAGTCTCTCTACCCTACCCCTCCTCCCTCAAACGAAAATAGCATCTCAGATCTGAAAACTCCTCTCAAAGCGCCGTCCTCTGCAATTTTTCTGCTCCCCTGATCCTTCTTTCCTGCCGCGTTCCCGCGACTCTGGCCGCAAATCCGCGGCTGTCCTTACGTCTCTGGAGCGCCACCAAGGTCTTCACCGATCGATTTTGTTCCCTGGTGGCCGATCTGCTGTCACATCTTCCCGAACCCGTCTCCTGTGCCCTCTGCAAGATCGAGATTTGTTTTCCCCCATGAATTCCGGGGGCGGTTTGAATCTTGATCTCTCCTTTCTATTGCTTTAATCTTAGTTTATTAGCACGGCACCTATGATATTTGCTGAGAAAGACTTTGGGAAAATCTTGTGTGACCCCAATGGATATGGCCATATGTTTTTAGATAGAATTAGGGCTTGGGATTGGTATACGTTAGTGTACGACAACTCTGAGAATGATGCCTTTTATTGTCCCGAATTGGTGACAATGTTCTACACTCACATTGACCAAGCATCTGTTGATACACAAACTTACCAATTCACTATGCATATGCCCTTGGGCGACTTGTTCATCACTCTTCCTCTTCTTGAGGAACACACACATGTCCCCATTCATCAACAACACAGCGATCCCCTCCCACTCATCGATTATATGACACTCATGGGGGCTCGCTGCACTGAGCAGGACCGTGGGCTTAAGGCCAGCACTAGCTTTAGGAACGTACACTGCGTTGGACGCTGGATCCAACGTAACATTTTAGGGCTGGACCACACAACTTCCTTCAACCGCCCGGTGTTGCAAATAATCCACGATTTAATGACTAGGCAACACACGGTCTGCTTAAATAAGGTCATCTTCCACGCAATCATAGCCAACTCTTCACGCACCCGAGGTGCCAAACACTCTCACCCTATTCTGATTACGCGTCTGTGTAGGACTTTCCTACCGGACGCCGTATTCGATTCATTTGACCGAGTGTTTGTTGCACCTGAGCGACCTACCAGTTCCTATAATAGCTGTTTGCACGCGGTTTGGACTCCTAGTGTCCAGCCCGAAGATGTGCCGGTGGAGTCCTCCTCTGAGGAGAGTCTTGAGGAGGAAGATGAGCCTGAGTTTTGGCGTCAGGATCCCCCAGCCGATTCATGTGCCTTCATGTCCACCATCTGGAAGGGCATGAAGAAAATTTTTAGGGGACAGGTCAGGCTTAGGAAGAAGGTGGAGGAGCAATCCTCGAGGTTGGACCGCATTGAGGCGGGGCTCAGACGATCTCAGTCGGCTGGACCCAGCACCACCGCTGGTCCAAAGAGACGGAGGGAGTGATTTCATACCTTTTACCTATTTCATGCATCTTTTTATCTTGCATACATTGAGGACAATGCATGAGATAGGTATGGGGGGGGGTAGATTCTAACCTAGGATTTTTTATTTTCTTTTTAGGCTTTTTATTTCTAGGATTTTCATTTTCTTTTTAGGTTTTTTTTTATTTTTTAGATTTTACCTTTCTTTGTAGATTTTTTATTTTCTTTTAGATTTTACTTTTTTTTAGAAAAAAATAAAAATAAAAAAAATAAAAATAAAAAGAAATTCTTGATCCATGTTTAAAGAATCAAAGCTTGACTTTAGGGATTAAGGAAGCTCTTAACTATGATTTCTAATTATAAGTTGAAAAGAGGAGTTTTGTTGGATTTTTAGGTTAAGTAAAAAAGGATAAGAAAGATAACTAGATTTTAATTCTTTCTTTAGGATATATACATTAAACATATTGAGGGATTAATCAAAGACTTTGTGACTTTATTTACATATATATAATAATAAAAATAATAAAATAAAAAATAAAAAGAAGAAAAATATATGTATAAATAACTAAATAAATACTTAGCCACTAATTAAGCTGGTTAACCGTGCCTCAAGAAGCATGGCAAGTCACGCCTAAAGGTGGTTATGTCCTTAGTATTCATGGCCTAGTTTTGAGTCATCGAACCCGTGGGATGTTTTCTCATCTGGTGCCCTAAGACCGACTGGTTTGGGAGTCATCGGTAAGAGGCTCGTTACAAGGGTAAATTAGAAAGCCTAAGGAATCTAAGGAAATGTAAATAAATAAATACTGTATATAAAAAAAGAAAAAAAGAAAAAAAAGAAAAAAGAAAAAAATAATAAAATATATTGTTATATATATTAGTAAATAAATAAACTTAGTCTAAGAAAGATCCTTCATATTTATAGATGTATATATACTAGGATTGATGCAAAATCCGGTTTTTGATCTCTTCCTTAAAAACTTAACCTAAATTGAAAACAAAACTCTAAATAGATGCTTATAAGAGGAATGACAAGTTTAGGGTAACCTGAAACCTATAACTCAAGTAAGAATCTTTAAAACATGGATCAAAATTTTCAATAACACTTTTATTTTTCTTTATGGATTTTGTGGGTGCAATCCGCTGAAAACCCTCAGGAGACAACACTCCTCCTCTAGGGTAACCTAGAGGTTTAACGGCTTGTTGCACGTGCTCAGTGCAATCGTGTCACCTACGAAAGTGGTGTAATAATCTAGTTAGGATTTTCTTTTTCTTTCTTTTTTGCTCGGGGACGAGCAAAAGCTAGGTATGGGGGTGTGAATGTAGTTCATTTTTGCATCATCTTCCACCTCTTTACCATGCATAATATCAATAAAAATCTGTTTTTTACTCTTTTTCTCTCTATTTTTGCAGGTCCACATTTTAATGGAGAGAGGCCCATAAATCCATGTAATTAGCAAGAATTAAAGGGGATTAATTCAAAGCCCAAAAGAGAGCCCAAGAGTTGAGCCTAGGATCTGGAATCACCCACGCATCCAGTCAACATTCTAGAAGATCCACATGGCCAACAACCTGCAACAAACCAGCAACAGAAATCGCTGGCGTAACGGCCTAGATTCTGCCGCGAAAACGCGGCTCTGGCCGCGTTTCCGCGGCAGGAATCTGGCCGTTGGGGCTGAGATTTGATCCAGCTGTCTGGATTCTGGAGCCTTCTTCTCTGAGGCCTATAAATAGACCATAAGGGCCAGTGCGAGAGTGGGAGGAGAGAATAGAGGAAAGAGCTTGTAATTTGTAGGTTTTTCTCTAGGTTTCATTGCTCTTAGCCTTCTTCTTCCTCCTAGAAATTCTGCAAGAGAGAGATAGTGAGAGAGTGAAAGCTTGTAATCAAGGGGTGACAACTTGAAGCAAAGCAAGGATTAATCCAATCTACTTTCTCTTCTTTTGCAATTTCTAGTGCTTTTCATTACTTGCTTTATTTCATTCAAGCTTTACTTTCATAGCATGATATCTTGTTGTTTTCTCGTTATTGTAATGGATAGCTAACTTCTTCTAACATGACTAGCTAACAACTAACTTTGCTAACTTCTAACTCTTGGGTGAATGCTAATTCTTAATCTTGCAAATGTTGAGTCTTTTTCATCCCTGATGAGTTACTTTCATTCTTGGCAATCTCTTGTTGTAATTCTCCATATGATTCATGTGTGTCTCATTTAGAGCCTTGTCTTAGAACAAGTGCCTTGATGGAACATGGAGATGGAACATCAAACATATGCTATTTGTTGTACAACTTTCTTACTTCAATGCTAACTTGTTGTATGGCCTTGAATGTCTAATGAATTTTGTATCTTCTTCCTTAGCATCCCTTGAGTGACACTCCCCGATTCCACCATGAAATTCTATCTTGAGAGCCGATGAAATCAATGAGGCTACAAGACAAGTCCAAGATGATCACCCATCCATCAAAGGGGAAAGTAACTTGACCAACAAGCAAGACAAACACTTGCCGATGAATCAACATGAGGCATGCTTCACCCTAACGGAGATTAGTAAGTTAGCAAGTTAGTAAGGTTAGCTAGTCATGGCTTTTTCCATTCTAAAAGTCTTTTGCAAGTTTTCTCTACTTTAGTTTTCTTCCTAAAAGCAATTCTTGTTTTCAAATTCTTTTCATTCTCTTTTCATCGTTTTTACTTTCATGTACAAAACCACAACCAATTCTTTCACCTATTTTTCCATGTCTTTTTCATTCTTTTGAAACAAATAAGAACTTTCGTTTGTCTTTCTTCAAACATCGAACCGTAAAGCTTCCATCGTGAGCTCTCCTTGTGGATTCGACCTGTATAGCTTATGCTACTACGGTGATTTGGAAAGGAGTACATTACACATTGTGAATACACTTCGGAGTGATTAAGCACCTAAGGTTGACTCTAAACCTTCTCTCTTTTGTTGAATATCTGTGCGAATTATACTCCACTACTACTCTCTTTTTTTTTCCTTATCAATCACCTACTGATATCTTGGTTAGAGATCTGAAACTAAACATCACAAGATTATTAGTAAACATAACTACATGAGTTAATCATCATCAAAACTAGAGTGGAAGGCCTATGCGCCAGCAATCTCCCCCTTTTTGATGATGACAAAACTCATGGAGTTATATATGCATGGATTAAAGTTAAGCTTCAAAGAAGCTCCCCCTTAACTCATACATAGCAATAAACAATAAATATATGCAATGAATATTAAACATGAAAATGCATAGAAATGCATAAAACAATAATACCAAAATAAAAAACATGCTCTTGATACCAGCCATGAAATGCATCAAAAGCTCTTGATACCAAAATAAATTATTTCTTCTTTTCATAAACATGTTCTTAAATAATGCTCTTGATACCAATAAAAAACAAACTAAAAAACAAACTATGTTTCTAGATACTAGTATTCATGTTCTTGATACCAATATCAACAAACTATAAAACAAATACTTCTCCCTTTTTTTTGTTAATATAAAAAAACTTTCTTGATACCAATATAAAAACATGCATATAAATTCAAATACTTCTCCCCCTTTTTGTCAATCATCAACAAAGGGGCCAAAGAAAAACCAATAAAACATGTTCTTCCCCCTTTTGTCCGAAATAAAAAAAATACTCCAAGGGGTGAAATCAAAACAAACATGATACCAATTGAAAGTGAACACATAAACATCTTGATACCAATTGTAAGTATTTTTCATTTTGAGCATATGATACCAAATTAAAATCAATAATCAAATTTTCAATTAATATTCATCATAAAGTATGGGAGTGAAAATCAAAGGTAAACAAAATACCAATTGAAAGATAAAATACGTATTTTCTCCCCCTTTATGAAATACAAAATAAAATGATGCATAAGCTTGTATTAGGATACCAATTGAAAACTAATCAATTGAAATATGATATTCATTAAAAAATCAAGCTTAGCATAACCAAAATTTGTGCTCAAAGATATAGAGATGTAGTAAGCACAAATAAAACATATATATGAGTATACAAGAAGAATGTCAATATTGATACCAATTGAAAAGATCCAATGATACCAATTAAAACAATAATAGGATCAAGTGTATAACTCATATTACCTACCACCCATTTCACGCACATGTTTAAAAGAAATTTCAATAATAAGCATACAAGGCATAGTCTCCCAACCAACCGCCCTTTGATGGGTAGGGGTTTTCAAAAATAGGTTTGGAAATATAGTATGTTTGAAAAGCTCTACCATATGAAGAATACGAACTAGTTATATAAAAAATTTGTAAACTAGTACGAAATCCTTCAAGCAAGGAATAAAATAAAATTATATATCATGAAAAACATGTAAATCACATGATTACTAAACACTCAAAATCTATATAGCACATATCATACTCATGAAAACAAAATCATGAGAAAACATTTAAGTGAAGTGAATGTACAAGTTATGTGAAAACATAATCATGAAACTGGTCAATTAAGCTCAATTATGAAATTCCTTAAAACATGAAACATAAGAAAATAATCAAAACTATAATCCTTCAAGGTATATGTATGTCATGTACAAACTAAAGAAAACATACATATCCAAAAATAAACGAGTCCACAAAAGTATATGCATGAAGGCAAGTGGCTCAAGGATGTATATGTATATCTAATACTTTAGACAAGATGGACATGAAGTTAAAAACATAAACATGAAAAACAAGTACAAAATGGGAATACAAGTCAAATGCATGAATCATCAAAACTAGTTATACTAGTACATCTACTGGGTACAAATGAGCGTTCAAGCACAAACATCTAATAGTCTATATGTAGCTCACTAGTTGCACAAGTATATATCCTAGTTTTAATGAAAACTAATATCTAAACAAGTAATCAAAACATGAAGCATAGAAATCAAAGAAAAACTCATAAACATTCATATGATCATTATGTACATGCACATGTATAATGTAGGACATACACGTTAGTTAAACAATTGTGAGAACACAAAGTATTAGTCCATATTAAACATGGGTGTCTCAAATACTAATCATGTATATCACTAATCTAATAAACATGCATATGACATAATAAACATTAAAAACAAATCGTGCTATAAATGAATGATCTAAAAGCATGCAAACATAAATGAGGAGTAAGGGATCGTTACCAAAACCATGAGGGCAACTCTCCATGTCTCCAAAACAAGGTGGTCCTCCCACCAAACTCCCTTTGAAAGTGATGCATCCAAATTGTCCTCTTTAAGCTCAGAACGCATCCACCTCAAGGCATCATCGCTCTCACGTCATGCGAGAGCCCACACCTACATCAAATACAATAGGAGTGGTCTTTGGTAACAACACTCTTTTGGGTCCATGGGGGTTAGCTCCTTTCCTAACTCAAACAAATTTAGTTGCTAAATTTACATCATGTATCTTATCATAGCAAAATTTAGCAAGGTGGCCTTTACGTCCACAATGTGTACAAGTGTACACATGAGCATACATAGTGTTGTGTATATGAACGTGCGAAGCATGTGTATGCCGTGGATGGTGTGCATGTAAAGATGAAACTTGTTTCTTTCGAAACATAGATTCCAATCGTGAGTGGTTCATGGCACAATGGCTCAAAGTGGAGCCCAAACAATCAACACTCTTCTTAAGCACAGATATATCATTTTCAATTATAGAAGAGGTAAATGTAATAGGTAAGCTAGGATGTGAAGCTATACTAGCATGACAAACATGAGAATCTACATCATTTTTCAAGGAAACATTTTTCTTTAAACAATCTTTCAATTCTTGTGAAATTAAATTTTTTTTATTTTTCAAAGAATTATTTTCTTTAAATACAAAATCAAGTTTTGAAGTTAAATCCTCATTTTTCTTCAAAACATATTCACAATCATTTTTACTTTTTAAAATTTTATTTTCATTAAGTGCAAGATCAAGTTGGGATTTAAGCGAGTCACTTTCACTTGAAATCTCATCCCTTTCTTGCAAAACAATCTCAAGTCTAGAAGATAAATTTTTATTTTCTTCTTTTAAACTAAGACTTTCCTTTTTCAAAAGTTTGTATTTTGAAATCAAATTTTCACAATTTTTAGCAAGTTCATCATTCATGGCTTGTGCCTTTAAACACTCATTGCAATAGGAACTAGTGCTAGCATCTAGTTAAGTTTCTGATTGTACCTCAAGGGAGTCATTCCCTTGGACCATGGAGCAACGTTCATCGGACTTGTCTCTCCTAGATCTCCTCTTCTTATCGATAAGCGTTGGTAGCTTGGGAGAAGTCAAAATGCTCCATACTGTAAAAGCGGACTCATAGTGAGAAAACACATGTAAATATTCTTTATCAAGAGATGCTCTAAGTGCCTTTAGGGCTAGTGCATTGGCCTCTATATGCCTGCTATCACTAAGGTAGGATTCCTTTGTAATGGCAAGGTAAAATTTATAACCTAGGGTTTTTAAACGACAACTCATTAGAACCTTCCATATATCAAGTCTAGAGATATCAAACATAGGAGGGACATCCACGAGTGCAAACAATATGTGTGCGAATGCAAATGCAAATGTAGATTAGCAAAACCAAGATCACACTCCTAGGTGGTTAAACCTAATATCAGGAGCGTAGGCTCTGATACCAATTAAAAGTACACCTAGAGGGGGGGTGAATAGGTGTACGGCTAATCTAATGAACAAAATGAGGAAATTAAAAACTTAATTACAACAACACTTAATGCAACCAACGAGTGTAGCCGAATTCCCGGTGAAGGGCTCTGGGCTAACTCCTTTTGATACCTCTGAATAAGCGTTGAGGCGCTATATGAAGCTCTCATGGTTAAGCATAAGTGAGGCGCACACAAACAAGACAAGCATATAATGAATAAGCAATATGAAATGATGCAAGGCACAATAGTAAAAGAGAGAGAGTGAAGAGTCAATGGATCAAACGCAAACACAAAGATTTATTTCGAGGTTCGAGCACCCAGCTCTATGTCCCCGCCTTCACACAGAAGAATTTTCAATCCAATAACTTGTCCACACAGGACTCCCACACAGGGAACCTCCACACAGGACTCCCACACAGGGAACCTCCACTGAGGATTTGGGGGCAATTACAATATGGAGTTCACAACTCCTCTCTCAACCAAAACAACCTCTACACTTAGAGGTTAGGTGATTGAGGCTAAACCTGCACAAAAAATACGGATTTTTAGATCTTATAATAAAAACGTGCAAGTGCTCAATACTTCCGCTATAGCAAGTGGCTAATGCGGGTCGTGATCCACAAGGAGGGTTTGCGATGGAAGCGTTACAGTTCTTTATTGAAATCGTTAAGAAGAAAAGCGAAGATTCTTCTCTGTTTTTAAGTTAAGAAAAGGAAAAAGAATTATGTTAAAATTAGAGAGAAAGTGAAAGATGAAGAAGGTGAAAAAAATCAGAACATAATGAAGCGAATATGTACAGATGAAGTGGAGAAAAAAATCGAAAACGATTGGGAAGAAGTGGTGAAAGAAATCGTGTTGGCGATCTATACTATAGCGATAAAAGAAAAGAAAGAAAGTTAAGAATTACTTACCTAGTTTGGTGATGACTTACTTGGAAACCTTTTTGCAAGTTCTACCTTTTTGCTTCGGAGGCGTTCAACGCATAGATCATAAACTCGAACTCGGTCCCCGTGCACATTATATAGTCAAGCATAAGAAGAACGAAGTGATGCGAGCTTGGAAGAGGAGAACGTCTTCATGAACTATCGCTAGCTCTCACGTAGCATCCGTGTACTTGCTTTAGAGTTCACTTGTAGACTCAACACATACAACCAAGGGGAAGTAGAAAAGGAAAACGAAAAGCAAAACAAATGTAAAGGAAAGTAAAGAAACGAACACAAAGAAAAGTTTACCTTTATTGCTTACTGAGACAATGAAAGAAAGGAGGAGGAGTACATCGGTGTCACTCTCAACATCAGCCTCTCTCTCTTACTTACATGAATCATCTTCTAACCTAAGCCTACATACAAGTTACATAAAAAAGAAAAACCTAAACCTAGAAATGAAAAGCTTGGCTAAGTCCTATCTCTGCCTTCACGTCCACTTTCAGCACAGAAAATGCCTTTTTATAGGCCAAAAACCTAACAACCAAGATCCCGGGGAGGTCGGGGGAGTTCACGCTCCCCGTAACTCCCCAAGATTGCCGCAGAATCGCGGCTTTTGCCGCGATTCTGCGGCCAGGGTGTGGCCAAATGGCCACACCCTGTTGGTGTGTCATCCCGGGAGTTTCTTCTGACTTTATCCTTTGTTGGTTTCTTCGTTTGAGCTCCGGATTCTAACGAAATGGCCTTGGATTCTTGGCTTTAACCGATCGATTCTGAGAGGATTCTTCTCAACCGGTTTCAACCTCTTGATTTTGCCCTGATTTTATGTGTGCGAATTAACTCTGATTTAATTCAGAATTCTGGTGGGCTTTTGGGCTCATTTCTCTTCATCTCCTTCAGGATTGGGCCTGCAAATAAATCAAACAAATAATTAGGACAATGCAGGCTTTTATTCTAAAATCAGTATGAAAATGTGACATTAAATATGCAACATTAGTGACCAATCACACCCCCATACCTATCTTTTGCTCGTCCTCGAGCAAAACAACTAAACTATACTAAGGATTATTAGACCACTTTCGCAGGTCGCGCGATTGCACTGAGCATGTGCAACAAGCCGTTAAACCTCTAGGTTTCCCCTAGAGGATGAGTTTTGTCTCGTGAGGGTTTTCAGCGGATTGCACCCACAAAATCCATAAAGAAAGAGAAATAAAGAGTTAGTATTTTCGAAAAGCATTTTGAAAGAGAAAAATATTTGAAATATGATTGTAAGATCTAAGCAATCTATAAGTTATAGGAAAACCGAATTTTTCATTCCTAAACTTAGTCTCTATTCAAAAATTTGTTATCAATCAAAGTAAGGAGTCAAATTGTACTTCTCATCTAGTCTATTACTTTACCCTAAGTCTTATGCACCTTGTGACTGTGAAAATTTTGACTAAGGGTTCATTAACTCTAACTCTTATGCCTTATTTTATTTGTATATATATATATATTTTTGGTGGTATTATTCCTTAGTTTAGGCTTTCTAATCTGCCCATGTAACGAGCCTTTAATCGATAACTCCCAAACCAGACGGTCTTAGGGCACCAGGTGAGAAGACACCCCTAGGACTTAAGGACTCGAGCAAACAAGGCCACAAAACTAAGGACTTTATTATATGAATCCCTTTTAGGCGTGAATACTTATGCTTTATTAGGCACAAATACCCAGCTTAATCAGAGGATCTAATCATTTTTCGCATAAATACTAAGGCTTGCTTAGGCCAAAGCACCTAGCTAATCAATAATTAGATTTATTCATCATTTTTTTTTCTCAAACTTATCTAATTATCTTTCGCATAAATACTAAGGCTTGCTTAGGCCAAAACACCTAGCTAATCAATAATTAGATTTATTCATCATTTTTTTTCTCAAACTTATCTAATTATCTTTCGCATAAATACTAAGACTTGCTTAGGCCAAAGCACCTAGCTAATCAATAATTAGATTTGTTTTTTTTTTTATAAGGCATAAGAATCTTTGTTTTTGAACCCTAAGTATGTAAGTGTATGGAGTGTGCATATTTCATCAAGGTAAAGATCAAGACTAAATTACTTTGACAAATTATCTTCCTAACCCTAAAATCAAACAAATAATCTTATTTTGACCAAGTATAAGAAATCCTACTTTGGATTTTCCTATTCCTTAAAATTAACTTAATTTCTTACAAAAATAAGTCAAAATATTGTTTCTATTTTTTAAAAAGTTTTTAAAAGTAAAGAAAAATGTTAATTTTTTTTATTTATTTATTTTTTTTAAAGAAAAAGAAAAGTTATGTTAGACCCTCTCCCACACCTATCTCATGCATTGTCCTCAATGTATGAATTAATGCATAGATGCATGAAAAAGAAGAAAGGGAAGGAAAATGGTTACCTTAAGGTGGTGGTTCTGGTGGTGGTCTGATTGGTCCACGAAACGCGGCCCAATCGACTTTTCTTGGGTCTCGGAGGAACCCACCAGCACTATCTTTAATATAACCCCTTAAAAAGATAAATCCTTGAAGGATCTTTATTAAATATTTGACCTCATCTAATTTCCATATTTCATAACGAATTTCGGAGTCAAATTTGTCAACCACCTCGTCCCAGAATGGAGTATGAAATGATAGAACGGTTGACTTGGACTCAGGAAGGACAGGAACTAATACCGACTCGGGAAGGTGACTTAAGTCAAGTAAAGGTTCAGGAGTCGAATTTGGTTCAAGAAGCGGGTCCAAGTCAAGAAGTTGAAACTCTAGTCCACATGTATTGTCTAACAATGGAATGTGACTTAATGTGGGTGATTCCAGTTCAGGAATGATAGGTGGAGGAATCAAAACTGACTCTAAAATATTACTCAAGTTTGGTAACACAACAGGAGTCAATATTGATTCAGAAAGTTGAACTGGATCACATATGTGAGAATCTAGGTCACATATCTCATTGAGTTCAATATCAAAAATTGGAGAACTTGCCAATTTATCCATGGGACTTTCAAAATTGTAAAGTTGGTCAAGTTCAACATGATCCTCAAAGATGGGTGATTCAATTTCTTTATGAATTGGTACAGGATCCAATGTTGACTCCGGGAAAAGATTGAAGTCAGGTGAAGATACCGGAGTCATAATCGAATCAGGAAATAGAATTGAATCACTAAGTTGGGGTTTAGGATCATAATCATTTTCAAGTTCTATTTCAGGAAAAGGAAAACTAGCCAAACTATCAATATCTTTTTCAAAATTTGGAGTTTGGACAAGTTCAAATGGTTGTTCTGAAATAGAATTTTGATTTCCAAAACAACATGACTCTTCGGTTCTAACAGAATGGTAAGTGACATCAGGACGGTGGGAACGTAGAGATTCGACCATCATATCTATGTCACGATTTCTAGCATTTTGAGCATGAGTCATGGCTTCTAGCATCTTTTCATAGTTGATGGGTTCATGGTCTTGTTGAAAAGATGAAGAGTTGTTTTGGAAGTGGTATTGAAATTGTGAGTCCATCAGATTTTGTGATTGTTGTTTGGACTCACGCATACTCCGTTCCAGAATTGATGGTTTTCTATTTTGGACTGGTGGAACTGAGTATGACTCTTGAAAATAGTGTGGACTAGGTGGAGAAGGAGGACACTGTGGTTGAAAATTAGACTCGGGGTAGGTGAATCCCCACTGACTCTGTGAAGAGTTGAAATCGTTATTGAAATTATAGTCATATGATGGGGGACATGGGTTATATGGATTCGGATAAGACCAATCTGGCACACTAGGTTGGTTAAAGTCATGATATGCCGGGTTGGTAATATCCGAAAAAGAGTTTGATGTATAATATGGATTATTATTATAGTTGGAAAAATTATTATTATAAGCTATATCACACAATGGAATATAAACAAAAAGAAAGAAAAACACACAAATAAACAAACAAGAAAGAAAAAAATTCTAACCTAAGTTAGGGTAGACCTAGACCTAGACGACTCCTAACTGGTTAGACTGTCCACAGGAGGTCTAATGTAGACTTTGACCACAAGCTAATCAGCCAGGTCAGGGCAAGGTTGGTGGGAGGTTTTCCGTCAAAAGACGTTCCTTAATTAAATAACCACCAACCTTCGGGCTTTCGGCCCTTAATCCCTTTCCTAGACACTGATTTGGCAAGAGTCAAGTTCCAACACCTTTCCCCCTTAGGATAATCTCCTAATTGAGTCCGAGATGTCCCTAGGGCCAACGTCTACTCATTTTAAGTTAGGCTTGGGTTAGTGAGTGCTTGGATTCTGATTTTTAGGCTAAGGAAGGGTGATTAAATCCCCACCTTATCTTATTATTGGGTGGTGCCCTTAAGATCAGTTTTTGTGCAAGTGTACAAGATAAATAAGATGCACTCTAAGCGACATAAATCAACCAAGAGATAGTCCTATTCTAGATGCAATGCAAACATACCTTGCTCCAGCACTCTTCAACAGTAAAAAATAAAGGAATTAAGAAGACACGTGCCTAAAATGCAAATGTCTAATCAATTTTTTATCTTTTCAACAAATATTTTACTGTTGATTATTAGCAGGCTTATGTTATGGCATATAAGAAAAATTAAAGTTGCAGCAAACTAGAATTTGTAAACTAAGCAGCCCTGCAAAAAGCTGTTAGTAGTCAACTCGTCCTTGCCGCGGATCCGCGGCTTTTGCCGTGGAAATGCGGCAATTCAGAGGGCCCTTGGTCTCTGCTTTTTGGAGCAGAGGCCCAAGGCCACTTGTATGTCACTGCAATAATAATTTTCTGCTTTGCTTGCCCTGTAACCTGCAACAGAGAAGAAAATTCGTTTAGTTCTAAAAAATTTTCAAAAAAAATTCAAATTTCAATAAAAAACATGTTACCCTCCCCGGCAACGGCGCCAAAATTTGATTGAGGCTAAACCTGCACAAAAAATACGGATTTTTAGATCTTATAATAAAAACGTGCAAGTGCTCAATACTTCCGCTATAGCAAGTGGCTAATGCGGGTCGTGATCCACAAGGAGGGTTTGCGATGGAAGCGTTACAGTTCTTTATTGAAATCGTTAAGAAGAAAAGCGAAGATTCTTCTTTGTTTTTAAGTTAAGAAAAGGAAAAAGAATTATGTTAAAATTAGAGAGAAAGTGAAAGATGAAGAAGGTGAAAAAAATCAGAACATAATGAAGCGAATATGTACAGATGAAGTGGAGAAAAAAATCGAAAACGATTGGGAAGAAGTGGTGAAAGAAATCGTGTTGGCGATCTATACTATAGCGATAAAAGAAAAGAAAGAAAGTTAAGAATTACTTACCTAGTTTGGTGATGACTTACTTAGAAACCTTTTTGCAAGTTCTACCTTTTTGCTTCGGAGGCGTTCAACGCATAGATCATAAACTCGAACTCGGTCCTCGTGCACATTATATCGTCAAGCATAAGAAGAACGAAGTGATGCGAGCTTGGAAGAGGAGAACGTCTTCATGAACTATCGCTGGCTCTCACGTAGCATTGGTGTACTTGCTTTAGAGTTCACTTGTAGACTCAACACATACAACCAAGGTGAAGTAGGAAAGGAAAACGAAAAGCAAAACAAATGTAAAGGAAAGTAAAGAAACGAACACAAAGAAAAGTTTACCTTTATTGCTTACTGAGACAATGAAAGAAAGGAGGAGGAGTACATCGGTGTCACTCTCAACATCAGCCTCTCTCTCTTACTTACATGAATCATCTTCTAACCTAAGCCTACATACAAGTTACATAAAAAAGAAAAACCTAAACCTAGAAATGAAAAGCTTTGCTAAGTCCTATCTCTGCCTTCACGTCCACTTTCAGCACAGAAAATGCCTTTTTATAGGCCAAAAACCTAACAACCAAGATCCCGGGGAGGTCGGGGGAGTTCACGCTCCCCGTAACTCCCCAAGATTGCCGCAGAATCGCGACTTTTGCCGTGATTCTACGGCCAGAGTGTGGCCAGATGGCCACACCCTGTTGGTGGGTCATCCCGGGAGTTTCTTCTAACTTTATCCTTTGTTGGTTTCTTCGTTTGAGCTCCGGATTCTGACGAAATGGCCTTGGATTCTTGACTTTAACCGATCGATTCTGAGAGGATTCTTCTCAACCGGTTTCAACCTCTTAATTTTGCCCTAATTTTATGTGTGCGAATTAACTCTGATTTAATTCAGAATTCTGGTGGGCTTTTGGGCTCATTTCTCTTCATCTCCTTATGGATTGGGCCTGGAAATAAATCAAACAAATAATTAGGACAATGCAGGCTTTTATTCTAAAATCAGTATGAAAATGTGACATTAAATATGCAACATTAGTGACCAATCATTAGGCACAAAGCCACCACAAATCAATCACCTCACAACTTGAGGGATGAGCACAAAGCCAAACACAAATCAACCTCTCACTAGAGGGATAGGTCACAAAGCCAACACTCCAAAATTAACCTCTATCGAAGAGGGATAACACAAAGTAGGAGGGTTTACAACTTGGTGATCAAAAGACCACAAACCAATTCTTTTTCCACAAAAATAAAAATCCTATAGATAGGATAGAATGACAAGCTCAAGTTTGAGAAAAACCAAAAGAATGGAAAATAAATTCTCAAAGAAAATCCTTGGAAAAAACTAGAAATAAGGATGAAGAAGTTGAACCAAAAATACTTTTCCCTAAATCACTTTTCTTTGATTTTTTCAAAACCTAGAAAAATACCAAATAAAATGTAAACTTTTGAGCCCAAAACTTCTTTTTGATTGCTGGAAAAACACTAGTAAGATCAGAAAATAAGCTCTCCAAAAACTTATTAAAAACTATTAAGAGAAAACCCAATTTATAGCCTCTTGAAAAACTAGCCGTTGGCAGCCAATTGTGGTCAGATTTGACCATCCGGTCGACCGGCTAACGGTCGAAATTTGACCGTTGCCAAACTCCGATCGACCTCCCGATCGACTGTCCTTACCCAAGAGTAAGGACACTTCAGTCGGCCAACCGCACGGTCGACCGGCCAAACCAAGTAGCCTTGTGCACATTTTTGTGCACGTCCGGTCGACCGGTCCGGTGAACCGGCTACTGGTCCGGTCGACTGCCAGAGCCTGGCAGGGCTGGAAAAGGGATTTGTAACTTGGGTTTTTAAATACAAAATACATCCCATAAAATCTCCAAAAATCCACAAAAATAGTTTTAGTATAATACTATAATATACAAACATGTGTCGATGAATTCAACACATATTCAAACAATTTGAACCATTTTTGTTTTATGGAAATTTTGCCGAAAACCAAATTCCGTATTTTCTAAAACTTGGATTTTTGAATTGAAAATTCGTTTTTGTCCAAATCTCATCCAAATACAAAAACATGATGTGAAACAACATTGAAGCATGTTGTATATGGATATAATCCAATATACATGAAAGATATATATATATATATATATATATATATATATATATATATATATATATATATATATATATATATATATATATATATATATATATATATATATCATTGTTTTTGACATTAGATACGAAAATAAGTTTTGATAAAATACCAAAACACCAAACTCATGAAATTGACTATCAAACTAAATTTGTTTAAATAGTTGAAGCATAGGTGTATATAGAACAAATCTAATACACATAAAACCATGTAAACTTGTATTGATTCAATCAATCCATGAAAATCAAGATCGGTTAAACCAAAACCGAAAATCAAAACATGAAATGTGTGTGTGTTGTTAACTTGAGCATACCACACTATCTAATCTTTACAAATGGATCTAAACAATAAATTAAACTATGTACCGAGGTCTTCTTATAGAGCGCCATCTCCAAGTCGACTCGATCCAAACCGTGATCCACAGAACTTGACTCCAACGAGTGCTAGATATGAACTTTGACGCTCGGGCTCTTGAATCACCATGTGAAAAGCTCCAAAACACCTTTGTTGAAGCTAATCACCTACTAATATCTTGGTTAGAGATCTGAAACTAAACATCACAAGATTCTTAGTAAACATAACTACATGAGTTAATCATCATCAAAACTAGAGTGGAAGGCCTCTGGGCCAACAACAACATCATTTTTCAGGTGATCATCCGGTTATGTAACATGGTACAGGGGAACAGTATAAATAAACATTTCAATCTCTTCACAACCATATTTATAACAATAGTAATTTAGTCTATTAATTAGCCATGCGAAGCTAAGTGAAGCGGGAGCAGATCTAGGCATATCTAGTATAATACCGATTTGATGAGTCATAATAACGGTCGACAGGTAATCATAAAACATGCTAATTTTAGAAATCACTCGTATATTATATACCAACTCGCCTAATGAGACATCATGTATTAAAAAGCAAGATAATTATTATTAGACATGTAACGATGGTAATAAAGCATGAAACAACATAAGAAATGTACTTTTCTAGCACCGGAATGAAATACCGAGAAAAATCCGGGAAGTTCATGAATACCACGTGCAAGCCCACAATCCAAATAAATAAATATAATAATATAAATATATATAAATATATTTTTGATAGAATAAGGGAGGAGAGAGAGAGGATTAGTTAGAGAGAGAAAGAGAGTCTTTGTAAAAAAAGAAAAAGAAAAAGTGAAAAAAAGGAAAGAAAGAAATAAAGAAATAAAGGAGGGGTGCGGAGATGTAATTAGGGAATGAGGGGAGGGGTAAAAGTGAAAAGGAGGAAAAAGGGAAGAAATAAAAGAAAGAAAGAAAGAAGAAAAAGAAGAAGGAGAGGGGAGGTGGCCGGCGGCCCTGGGGCGGCGGCGCCGCTGCCGGAGGTGGGGGGCGGCGCGGCTGCCCCGGGGAGGGGTGGAGTGGGGGTGTTGATATTTTGTTGTTGTTGGTGGTGGAGTTGTTGGTGGTGGTGGTAGTTAGTGGTGTTGGTGGTTGTGGTGGTGGTTGTGGAGGTGGTAGGAAGTTGGAGGATAAGGAGGAGATGATGATTGGGTGGTTGGAGTGGAGGAAGTGGTGGAATGGTGGTGAATTTTGGAGAAGAAGAGGAGAGGAAGTGATGGGTTTATGTTGAAATTGAAGGAGGTGGGTTGTTGGTTGAAGGTAGAGGAGGTGGAGGAGAGAAGAGGGGGTGTGTGGGAGGTGGCACCAGCCTAGGGAGGTGGTGGTGCGGCGGTGGTGATGGTAGAGGCGACGATGGTGATGTGGGAAGTTGGGTGAAGGTGTTAGAGTTGAAGAATTGAAATGGAGAAGATAAGGAAGTAGAAGGGAAGAAGGGAAAGAATTTAAAAGGAGAAGAAGGAGAGGGAGGGAATGGGTGAGGGATGGGGAAGGGGATGGGCTATTATTGCAGCCCATCATGCTACTACTGCTGCGTTGCAGGAGATGAGGGTGCAGGGCATGGGAGAAGTAAGGGAGAAGAAAAGAAAAGAAGAAAAAGAAAGAAAAAGAAAGGACAAGGGAAAAATAAAGGAAAAGAAAATAAATAGTAAAAAAATAATAAAAAAATATTATTAGATAATTAAATTAATAGAATATTCTGTGAGTATAAAATAGAGGAGTGGATAAGGAAAAAGCAAGAAAAGAAAAGGACAGTAAATAATATTATTATTTTAATAGGATAAATTTTGACTGTTTTAGAAACAATCGAAAAAATTTTCAAATAGAAAATATTATTTTAAGATATTCGGTGAAATCGGATTGGAGAAATTCAATCTAGTTTTTAAATTAAAAATCCTGAAATATTCTAGCGGTACCCGTGGACACCAAAACGGATAAAATTTTGATAAATTTAGAAAAATCTCAAAAAAAATATTTAAGTAGAAAATAAAATTTTAAGAAGTAACATGAATGCTGTTTCCCAAAAATTCAACTCCGTTTGAAAACTAAAAATCTGTTAATCTGTCAGCGATGTGGATCGACACCGATTTTGGAGATTTTGCAAAATAATTCTGAAAAATTTCAGAAAATCATGAAAAATCTAAAATATTGGAAAACAGTGTTTGAAACTAAAATCAGTCAAATCGGACTACCAAAAAGGTCAAATCGAGTGGTATGCTGGTATCAGGTTCCCTGCCCAAGTCAGGGTTAACTTTAAGACTGAGAATCTAGATCTCATACCCAAAAACAAAAGTAATCACAACCCAAAAATAAATACTGGAAGAAAATCGAAACAATATGGTAAAAAAAATCAGGATATGTATCTGGGTACGTATCCCGGGAACGGGGTGCTACATTTTAAAAGCCTTGCATGAGTTCTAGCGATAAGTACAAAACTTAACAGACTTACAATCCCATCAAAAATTTCAAATCCAAGATCGTTACTCTATTTTTCAAGTCTCACAGCAACAAGAAGAACCTATCGACTAAAAAGAGAATAGAAAACAAGATTTAGTACCAAAATGATTTTATCCAATCAAATCATGATTGTACCTAGACTATCAATAGGTTAGAAGCACAAATGGGTCATTTGATCAACACAATTAATGATGGAATGGGAAAACTCTCCCTAACCAATTTTTAACCATTCCTAATTTCCCTAACCATATTGAAAGGGACTAAGAATCATGGTGTGTTGAAACTTCAAGGAAGATTCAATTTCATTACACCAATTAGAACTTGAACAATACTAAACCATTGACAAATTGGCAAGTTTTCATTTTAATAAAATTGAACTTGAACATGAATGTGAACCTGATCTTCAATTTTGTGATTCCGTTCTAAATTTGAATCAATGTTGACTCCAGGATCTTAACCAATTTGGACCCATTTCCTGAGAAAATATTGATTCTCTTATCCATAGATTTTGAACATGAACCACTTATTTTGGAAAGTCATATTCCTAGATGGAAAAAGAATTTCAATTATTTTTTTGGAACCAACTCTTGATCCAAACTGACTCTTCAACCCAAACTTGATTTAAGTCATATTCCAGAGTTAGTATTGGTTCCTGAACTTGTCACTCTTTAGCTCAAATCAACTAATCCACAACGTCACATTCTTTTGTTATACCAAGGTATAGACCACAATGACTCCGAGATGATATTCCAAGGTTGGTCATATCAAGGGGATAATTTTCATTATACGATTATGCATGATCCTATTCAATTTGGGGGAAATAAAGATGTAAATAAGAAAAAGGTCATCCAAGGTGGGTTCTTTAAAATTCACATTATTTAGATTAAGCAGCGACGCTTGGCCCAATCTGACCACCACCAGAACCACTGCCTTGAGGTAACATTTTCCTTGTCATTCTTTTTTTCATGCATATATCAATTCATTCATGCATTGAGGACAATGTATGAGATAGGTGTGGGGATATTAAGAAAAGAAAAAGAAAAAAGAAAAAGAAAAAAGAAAAAAAGAAAAAAGAAAAAGGAAAATATATATATTAAAAATCCTCTAATCAAGCTGGATATTTGTACCTCATAAAATACAAGTATTCATGTTTAAAACTAGTCCATTTCATAAATAACAACCCATAGTTTTGTGGCCTTGTTTGCTCGGGTCCTTAAGTCTTAGGGGTGTTTGTTGGCCCAGAGGCCTTCCACTCTAGTTTTGATGATGATTAACTCATGTAGTTATGTTTACTAATAATCTTGTGATGTTTAGTTTCAGATCATTAATCAAGATATTAGTTGGTGATTAGCTTCAACAAGATAGTTTGGAAGCTTTCACATGATGATTCCAGGGCCCAAGCATCAAGATCATTCATAGCACTCGTTGGAGTCTAGCTCGGTGGATCACGGAGTTTTAGAGTTTTAGATCGAGTCGACTTGAAGATGAAGATCATCAAGAAGATAACGGTACCTTAGTTTAGATTTTGTTTTAGATCCATGTGTAAAGATTAGAATAGTGTGATATGCTCAAGTTCACAATACACACGCACGTTTTATGTTTTGGATATTGGTTTTCAGTTTTTGGTTTAACCAATATTGGTTTTCATGGATAGTTAGATCAAAACAAGTTTAAATGGTTTATGTATAGTAGATTCATTCTATATACATGCTTGCTTAACTTTCTAGACAAACTTATTTTGACTTACCTATTTATATGGTTTAGGTTTTGTATTTTCAACAAAACATATTTTTGGATTAAAAGTCAAAAACACGAAAATATATATGTTTTTTGTATATTGGATTTCTATCCATATGCAACATGCTTCAAATTATTTAAGTATCATGTTTTTGTATTTGGATAAGTTTTGGAAAAATCGGATGTTCATTTGGAAAATTCAAGTTTGGAAAAATACAGGTTTTGGTTTTCGGCAATATTTCCTTAACACAAAAATGGTTCAAAATGTTTGAGATTTGTGTTAAAATTTTTAACACAAGTTTGTATTTCAAGGTATAATGATAAAACTATTTTTGTGAAATTTTAGAGATTTTATGGGAATTTTTAAGCCATTAAAAACCTATATTTTATGCCCCATAATATAGCCTGCCAGGCTCTGGCGGTCGACCGGACCGGTAGACCAACGTACACAAAATGGGCACGCTGGCCTGCCCATTAAGCCGGTCGACCGAGCGGTCGACCGACTGAAAGCAACCCACTCTCGGGTTGCTCCGGTCGTCCGGGCGGTCGACCGGCTAGAGAGCCGTTGCTCTCTGGTTCAGTGCCCGGTCGACTGGGCGATCGACCGGTAGCAGCAAACGGTCAAAATTTGACCCTTGGCCGGTCGACCGACCGGTCGACCGGACGGTCAAAACTGGCCTTATTTGCTGCCAACGGCTAGTTTTGAAATGAGGCTTTATATACCTCATTTGAGAGAGGTTTTCTTCAAGAATTTTTGAGCTAATTTTTCTTACTCTCTAGTGTTTTCACAGCAATCAAAAAGAAGTTTTGGGCTCTAAAGTTTATAGTCTATTTGGTGTTTTTCTAGGGTTTGGAAAATCAAAGAAAAGTATTTTTGGGAAAAGTGTTTTGATTCAACTTCTTCATCTTTACCTCTAGTTTTTCCCAAGGATTTTCTTTGAGTATTTGTTTTCCATTCCTTTGATTTTTCCACACACTTGAGCTTCATTCTATCCTATCTATAGGATCTTTATTTTTGTGAGAAAAAGAGATTGGTTTGTGATCTTTTGATCACCAAGTTGTAAACCCTAAATATTGCTTGGCTTTATGCTTTCCCTCATAGTGTTGAGGAGGTTGTGCAATTGGGTTGTATCCCTCAAGTTGTGAGGCGATCCTTGTGTAGCTTTGTACTTATCCCTCAAGTTGTGAGGTGATAGTTTTGTTGGCTTGGTGCTTAGCCGCTTGTGAGAGGTTGTGATTGTAAAGAGAGGAGTTGGGTACTCCTAGTTATTGTATTGCCCCAAATCCTCGGTGGAGGTTCCCTGTGTGGGAGTCCTATGTGGACTAGTGGATTCAAAATCCTTCTGGGTGAAGGCAGGGATGTAGAGTTGGGTGCTCGAACCTTGAAACACATCTTGCTGTTTGCGTTTGATCGATTGACTCTCTCTCTCTCTATTTACTTTGTGTATTGATTCATATTGCTATATCATATACTTGCTTGTGTGTTGTTGCAATTAGTTTTAAATTCCGCATTTAGTTCATTAGATTAGCATTAGCACCTATTCACCCCCCTCTAGGTGATTTCAATTGGTATCAGAGCCTACGCTCCTGATATTTGGTTTAACCAACTAGGAGTGTGATCTTGGTTTGCTAATTTATCATTTGCATTTGTACTTGCACGCATATAGTTTGCACTCATGGATAGCCCTCCTATGTTTGATATTTATAGACTTGATATTTGGAAGGCCAAGATGAGTTGTCATTTGAAAGCATTAGGACATAAAGTTTATCAAGCCATTACCAAGGAATCCTACCTCAATGATTGCAAACATAAAAAGACCAATGCATTAGCCCTTAAAACACTTAGAGCATCTCTTGATAAAGATTTATTACATATGTTTGCTCACTATGATTCAGCTTTTGCAGTATAGAGCATTTTAACTTCTCCCGAGCTACCAAAGATCATCGATAAGATGAGGAGATCTAGGAGAGACAAGTCCGATGAGCATTGCCTCATGGTCCAAGGGAATGACTCCCTTGAGGTACAATCGGAATCTCAACTAGATGCTAGCAGTAGTTCCTATTGCTGTGGGTGTTTAGAAGTTCAAACTTGCTACTAAGTTTGAAAGTTTTTTGGAAAAACATGATCTTTTAAAAAAGAAGAATTTTGAACTAAAAGAAGAATATGAGGATTTGTGTTCAAGATTTGATTTAATTTTGCAAGAGAAGGAAGAGATTTGTAGTGAACGTGACTCACTTAAATCTCAACTAGACCTTGCCATAAAGCAAAATGAATTTTGAAAAGTAAAAATGATTGTGATGATGTTGTGAAAAACAATGAGGTTTTATCTTCAAAATTAGATTTTATTTTAAAGGATAACCATTCTTTGAAAAATGAAATTGAGTTTATTTCAAAAGAATTAGATTTAGTTTTAAATAAAAATAAATCTTTGAAAAATGATATAGATTCACATGTTTGCCATGCTAGTATAGCCTCACCTAATACATCTATTGCATGCTTTACTTTATCTTCAAGTATTGAAAATGATATAAATGTTTTGAAGAAAAGTTTTGATTGTTTGGGCTCCACTTTGAGCCATTGTGTTGTGAGTCATACACGCTTGGAATCTTTGTTTTGAAATAAACAAGTTCCAACTTTGCATGCACACCCTCCATGGCATACACATGCTACTCACGGTCACCACCATCACACATGTACACTTGTACACATTGTGGACGAAAGGGCCACCTTGTTAAATTTTGTTATGATCGTATACATGATGTTAATTTAGCAACTAAATTTGTTTGGGTTAGGAAAGGTACTAACCCATATGGACCCAAAAGGAAATAGGTACCAAAGACCACCCCTACTATGTTTAATGTAGGTGTGGGCTCTCGCATGACGTGAGAGTGGCGGTACCTTGGGGTGGATGCGTTCCAAGCTTCATGAGGACTATTTGAATGCATCACTTTCAAGAGATGTTTGGTGGGAGGACCACCTTGGTTTGGAGAACTAGAGAGGTGCCTTCATTAGTTTTGGTATCGATCTCTAACTCCCGTTTATTCACATGCTTTCATATCATTATTTATAGCATGTTTTGTTTTATTGTTCATTATGATTATGCCATGCTAGTTAGATTAGTGATATACATGTTAGTTATATGAGATACTCATGTTTGATATGGACTTATATCTTTTGTGTTAACACTTTGTTTTTAAACTAATATGTATGTCCTAGATTTAATGCATAAGCATATACATAATGATCATATGGATGTTTATGGTTTTTGTTTTGATACTTCATGTTTTGATTAGTATGTTAAATGCAATGATTATTAGACCATTGACATGCATGTATAGCTTTTGAGATCACCCATGTTCATATGGATCATTCTTTGTGTTCTCACATATGTTTAGCTATTATGTATATCATAACTCTAATAGCATGTGGATTTACATAATGATCGTATTTATGTTTATTTTGTTGATTTATGTCTTGTTTATATGCTTCATGATTTGATTACATGTTTAAATGTTAGTTTTCATTAAAACTAGGACATATACTTGTACATCTAGTGGGTCACAAATAGATCCTTATATGTTTGTGCTTGAACGTTCATTTGTACCTATTAGATGTGCTAGTATAGTCTAGTTTTGATGATTCATGCATTTTAACTTGTATTTCCCATTTTGGATATGTTTTATGATCATGTGTTTTCGCTTCATGTATATGTTTATTTTGCCAAACTTTAAGATGTACATGTATACTCCTTGAGTCATTTGCTTTTCATGCAAATCTTTATTATGGACTCAAATTGTGTTTAGGGATATGTATCTATACTTCTTGTGTTGTCAAAATATACATATGCCTTAAAGTATAAATTGTTTTTAATGAAAATTTAGTTTTTCATGTTTTCAATGTTTAAAGGAATCTAAATTGAGCTTATTGTCTATCTTTTATGATTATGATCTTCACATCTTGTTTGTACACTCATCTTTATAGTTTACTCATGTTTTGTTTTCATGAGTCATATTTATGCTTCATTGACTTAGAGTGTTAGCTATCATGTGAATTTCATGTTTCATGAAAAATATTTTTGTTTTATTCCTTACTTAAAGGATTTCGTACTAGTTGACAAGTTTTTCCATTTAACTAGTTGTGGGATTCTTCGTTATGGTAGATGTTTTCAAACATACACTATTTTTCAAACCTATTTTTGAAAACCCCTACCTTAAAATGGGCGGTTGGATGAGAGACCATGCCTTGTATGTTTTATATTGAAAATCTATTTAAACATGAGCATGAAATGGGTGGTAGAAAATATGAGATATACATTTGATATTATTGTTGTTTCAATTGGTATCATTGGATTTTTTTTAATTGGTATCAATATAGACATTTCTTGTATACTCATAAATTTTTATGTATGTATGCTTTCACTTCAAATGGTATCAATTTCGATTGGTATCTAATTTTTCATACATATATATGTTTTATTTGTGCTCAAAAATATCACAAATTTTATTTATGCTAAGCTTAATTTTTAATGTCTATCATGTTTCAATTGATTAGTTTTCAATTGGTATCTTATACAAGCTTATGCATCGTTTTAATTGGTATTTCATAAAGGGGGAGAAAACTCGTATTTCATAATTCAATTGGTATTTTGTTTACCATTTGTTTTGTATTCCACTCCCTTACTTTATGATTGAAAATGATTAAAAAATTAATATTGATTTTTAGTTTGGTATCATATGTTTATAGGGAATAATAATTTCAATTGGTATCAAGATTTTATTTGTTTACTTATTAATTGGTATCGAGATTTATTTTACTATCAATTGGTATATGTTTTCATTTTGATATAAAAATGTTTGTTTGAGATTTATTTCAATGCCTCTTTTTCCTTTCTATTGGTAGGCATTTCTTAAAATGTTTTTATGTTCACTTTCTATTGGTATCAATATGCACTTCATTGACACTTTTTTTAATTGGTATCATATTTGATTGTACCCCTTATTGATATCGTTTTTGTTTTAGACAAAAAGGGGGAAAACATTTTTTTGTTTTCTTTCACCCCTTTGTTGATTCTTTGTTTCGAACAAAAAGGGGGAGAAGAATATGTTTTTCTTTGTTTGAGTTTAACCCCTTTAATTGATGATTGACAAAAAAGGGGAGAAGAATTTGAGATTATATGCATGTTTGAGAAATAATTTGTTTTGGTATCAAAAGCATGTTTTGAATTTAAAATGGTATCAAGAGCATGTTATGAACATTTATTAGTTTTATGCATGATGGATGCATATTCATATTTAGTATTTCTTGCATATATTTATTGTTTATTGCTATGCATGAGTTAAGGGGAAGTTTCTTTGAAGAATAACTTTAATCCATGTATATATAACTCCATTAGTTTTGTCATCATCAAAAAGGGGGAGATTGTTGGCCCAGAGGCCTTCCACTCTAATTTTGATGATGATTAACTCATGTAGTTATGTTTACTAATAATCTTGTGAGGTTTAGTTTCAGATCATTAATCAAGATATTAGTTGGTGATTAGCTTCAACAGGATGGTTTGGAAGCTTTCACATGGTGATTATAGAGCCCGAGCATCAAGATCATTCATAGCACTCATTGGAGTCTAGCTCAGTGGATCACGAAGTTTTGGAGTTTTGGAACGAGTAAGATGAAGATCATCAAGAAGATCTCGGTACCTTAGTTTAAATTTTGTTTTAGATCCATGTGTAAAGATTAAAATAGTGTGATATGCTCAAGTTCACAATACATACACACGTTTTATGTTTTGGATATTGGTTTTCGGTTTTTGGTTTAACCGATATTGGTTTCATGGATAGTTAGATCAAAACAAGTTTAAATGGTTTATGTATAGTAGATTCATTCTATATACATGCTTGCTTAACTTTCTAGACAAACTTATTTTGACTTACCTATTCATATGGTTTAGGTTTTGTATTTTCAACAAAACATATTTTTGGATTAGAAGTCAAAAACATGAAAATATATATGTTTTTTGTATATTGGATTTCTATCAATATGCAACATGCTTCAAAGTGTTTAAGTATCATGTTTTCGTATTTGGAAAGTTTTAAAAAAATCGGATGTTCATTTGGAAAATTCAAGTTTGGAAAAATACAGGTTTGGTTTCGGTAATATTTCCTTAACACAAAATTGGTTCAAAATGTTTTGAGATTAGTGTTGAAATTTTTAACACAAGTTTGTATTTCAAGGTATAATGATAAAACTATTTTGTGGAATTTTAGAGATTTTATAGGAATTTTTAAGCCATTAAAAACTTTTGTTTTCTGTCCCATAATATAGCCTGCCAGGCTCTGGCGGTCGACCGGACCGGTCGACCGGACCAGTCGACCGACGTACACAAAACGTGAACGCTGGCCTGCCCATTAAGCCGGTCGACCGAGCGATCGACCGACTGAAAGCAACCCACTCTCAAGTTGCTCCGGTCGACCGGGCGGTCGACCGGCCAGAGAGCCGTTGCTCTCTAGTTCAGGGCCCGGTCGACCGGGTGGTCGACCGGTAGTAGCAAACGGTCAAAATCCGACCGTGGGCCGGTTGACCGACCGGTCGACCGGACGGTCAAAACTGGCCTTATTTGCTGCCAACGGCTAGTTTTGAAAAGAGGCTTTATATACCTCATTTGAGAGAGGTTTTCTTCAAGAATTTTTAAGCTAATTTTTTCTGACTCTCTAGTGTTTTCACAGCAATCAAAAAGAAGTTTTGGGCTCTAAAGTTTACAATCTATTTGGTGTTTTTCTAGGGTTTGAAAAATCAAAGAAAAGTGTTTTTGGGAAAAGTGTTTTGATTCAACTTCTTCATCTTTACCTCTAGTTTTTCCCAAGGATTTTCTTTGAGTATTTGCTTTCCATTCCTTTGATTTTTTTCACCTTGAGCTTCATTCTATTCTATCTATAGGATCTTTGTGTTTGTGAGAAAAAGAGATTGGTTTGTGATCTTTTGATCACCAAGTTGTAAACATTAAATATTGCTTGGCTTTGTGCCTTTCCCTCATAGTGTTGAGGAGGTTGTGCAATTGGGTTGTATCCCTCAAGTTGTGAGGTAATCCTCGTGTAGCTTTGTGCTTATCCCTCAAGTTGTGAGGTGATAGTTTTGTTGGCTTGGTGCTTAGCCTCTTGTGAGAGGTTGTGGTTGTAAAGAGAGGAGTTGGGTACTCCTAGTTATTGTATTGCCCAAATCCTCGGTGGAGGTTCCCTGTGTGGGAGTCCTGTGTGGACTAGTGGATTCAAAATCCTTCTAGGTGAAGGCGGGAATGTAGAGCTGGGTGCTCGAACCTCGAAACACATCTTGCTGTTTGCGTTTGGTCGATTGACTCTCTCTCTATTTACTTTGTGAATTGATTCATATTGCTATATCATATACTTGCTTGTGTGTTGTTGCAATTAGTTTTAAATTCCGCATTTAGTTCATTAGATTAGCATTATCACCTATTCAGCCCCCCTCTAGGTCATTTCAGTGTTTTCTCACCAGGTGCCCTTAAACCATCAGTTTTGGGAGTCAACGACCTAAGGCTCGTTACATGGGCGAATTAGAAAGCCTAATACAGCTAAGGGATATTACCACCAAAATAAAAATTTTATATATATAAGCCATAAGAGTTAGAGTTGAAGAACCCCAAGTCAAAATTTCGCGGTCACGAAGGTGCATTGACGAAGGGTAAAATAATCGACTAGATGAGGGATACAGTTTGACTCCTGACCTTAATTGATAACAAATTTTTTAATAGAGAATAAGTTAAGGAATGAATAGTTCAGTTTTTCTATAACTTATAGATTACTTGAATTTTGTAATAATACTTCAAATATTTTCTCATTGTTTCAAAATGCGTTTTCAAATTACTAACACTTTGCTTCTCTTTCTTTTTGGATTTTATGGGTGTAATCCACTGAAAATCATCACGAGACAAAACTTGTCCTCTAGGGGAAATCTAGAGGTTTAAAGGCTTGCTGCACATGTTCAGTATAGTCGCGTGACCTGCAAAAGTGGTATAATAAATTCTTATGTTTAGTTTTCTTATTTTGCTCGAGGAAGAACAAAATATAGGTATGAGAGTGTGATTGTACACGTTTATTGCATATCTGTTATTACATTCCTACAACTATCTTGTAATAAATCCTGCTAATTTCTTGTCTTAACGTCTTATTTTGCATATTTGTGTTAATGAAGGGAGTGAAGATAAGACCAATAAAAGCTAGTTAAATTCTAATTTAATTTGATCTATTTGGTTAACAGAAGATAAAGCCAAATAAATATAGTTAAAATCGAACTTAGAAGAATCAATTTGGCTAGCTTGAAGAGTCAAAGGGATCCTGCCAAAATTCAGAGATCCAAAAAAACTATTATCAGAAGATCTTTTCTGTTGGGCAAGCAATTTTATCCATATCTCCAATCTTATCTTCCACCTTATCAGAAGATTTTTTCTGTTGGGCAAGCGATTTGGTCTCATCTTCAAGCACGCTCTCCCTTATCCATTTCAACATATAATACTACCATTTTAGAAGGCAAATGGGCACAACTCCGGCAGAGAGTTAAGATTAGGCTTATGCTTTAGATTTAACTTAGATTTTTATTTTTTTAATGTAAATTTTCATTTCTTTATGTAACTTAGATGAGAGAAAAGTTTCATAAGTGAAAGAGTGGAGGTTGCATTGAGAAGTGACACCAGTGTAAATTTTCTTCCTTTCTTTTATTGTTACTTAATTGAATCAAATTTATATTTTTATGTTATTCTTTTTGTGTTTTTGTTTTGCTTTCCTCTGAGATGCATGTAAATCTAAATGAATCTGATAGACTCGAATATGATCTTGCTCTGCAAGTGTCATTGATGGCTTATGATAATGGATAACCATTTCTGCTTTATTTTTTTCTTGCACTTTTAATTCATAGCTTAGATTGAGAATGGGGAAGATCCTATATGTCGTGCTTTGATCGCCTTCAAGCCAATGTAAGTCCAACATCAAAGGTACAACTAGCGCCAAAGAGGTAAGTATTCTTTAGTTTTTATTTCCTTTTGTTTTCTTAGTTTAGAAACACTTTCTAAAAATCAACTATTTCTACTTTCTTTTGTTTTTTTCTTTTTAACTTAGCTTTTCCTTTCTTTTGAAACATCAACAACATCATCATCTGCTTAACTCTTTTATTTTTTTCCTAAAACTAAAAAGAAATTTTAACTTGTTTTTGTAAACTAAAAAGAAAGAAACTTACCCAATGATTCTATCGCAATCCCTTCTCATGGATCATGACCCACATAGCCACTTTCCATAGCAATAGTATTAAGAACCTAGCACTTTTTTCAACTCTGTATTTTTCTATGTGCAGGTTTATCTCGATCACAAATCGCTAAGCCTTCGTGGTCTCCTTCTGAGCTTCCAAGTGGCGATAAAGATCATCATCATTATTATTATCAGCCATGTAGGTTGACACGAATCTTATTTGTATAGAGCTAATGGTTGCAGAGGAAGCGTAACCACTAGCTTTTGCTTGGTCATTTGACCATTGAAACAATTGTCTCAATGATTCTAGTGATATAGCATCTCTTGATGAAGAGGGCTGCTCGTAATTGACGGGTATTGCTACCCTAGAGCGAGTACCTGAGAACGCACGCTCTTGTTCAGTCGCAACTTGACCTAAGCTGGGGCTAAAATAGATGATTGTTAAGAAACTGAGAAAGGTTAAGGTTAGAAGGATATTATCTGAATGTCGGTCGAGTCTCTACTTTTGCAATTTATCCACATAGCAAGTGGCTAAGCAGGTCGAATCTACAGGGAGGAATGTGATAGAAGCGTTTAAATATCTCCTTAAATACTAAATTGGTTAAGTGATTCTTCTTTATTTGGATAAGAAAAAGAATTCTATGTTAAGTGTTAGATATAGAAATATGAATATGGAGATAGGGTTTGATTAGAACTAGGGTTTTGAAAAGAATTAAAAAGTCTCTACCACCACTAACTTTCAAACCTATGCCATAATATACTTCACTTTGGATTATAAAAGTTATACTTTGGAGTTGCATTCAATTCAAGTAAGATATATAAGATAAAAACTAAACTGTATTTGAAATAATCACTAACCAAGAATTAACATTAAACTATCAAAGCCTTCTAAGCATAGAATAAGAAGAATAATCAGAATTCAACATTAAACTGTCAAAGCAATCTAAGCATAGAATAAAAAAAACTATTGGAAAATATTAACATATATCTATTTAATTAGTCATCGTCATGTGCCTTAAAGAACTTTAACTAACTCTAGAGTTTTAAGGATATATATAATTCAATCAGTTTATTCTAACATAAAATTAGAAGTAGTGATGGATAGAGACTAATATGCCGTGGAATCTAATTATACATAATAGAAATTAAGCAAAGCATGAAAGAAGATTACAAACTAATAAAGAGAAAGCAAGTAAATAACAATGAAAGAGAAATTGAAAAGAAGAATAGAAGAACCTCTTTATTGACACTATGACCTTCAATTACAATAGCTCCCTTCTTCTTTACAAATATTTCTTAAGCTAAACCCTAAAAATTACAACAGAAAGTTGGAAAAGAGAATAAAGAAAAATCCCAAACTCTGGTCTCAAGAATAGATATGAGATGATAATTATGAGAGATTTCAGCTCTTTAAATTGGTCTTAGAGCCAATTACAATAAGATACAAATTAGGAGTTTTAATTCGATCCCAAGTTCATGTGGGGATTCAATTCTGAACTGATCTGTAGCTATCTGGCTGTTGATCGGTGTATATGACTCATCAGATGGCTGAATTGGAAATAATAGTCAACATAAGAATTGTGTCCCTTTAAGTTCCCTGTCTATAGCATCTTGAATCATCATATTTGAATTTATATGGCGAAAGTTATGATCAGAATATTAAGAGGTGCCGAGTCTGAGTCTGAATTAATTTAGAACTCTGAATTTAATTAGGATTGCTTTACAATCCAAATTTAATTAGGCTCTTTGGGCCATTTTTTCCTTTTGCCTAAATATATATCAAAATAAAAAAGAGGGTTAAATAGCAAAATTAAATAAAAATAATCAAAGGTTAAATGTGCAAATGTGATGATAATAATGCAAATATAAAATGTAATCATCAAAGTCTGAAGAACTAAAAGATGGAGCATTAGCCCCCCATCTCCTTCATAAGGATCATAATAGATCCTTACCTCTGCCTATCATGTTTATAGACGCAGCCAGAAGGTCCAACACCTTTGGCGTTTTCTTCTTCTAAGACCTAGGTCTCTTGAAAGATTGAATTGACAATCGGTTAAAAATCGATTGTTGATTTTGAGGAGATGTTGTGCAGATTGACCCTAAACAATAGTGAATAAAATGTACTATCACCAGTTGGCATCCCACTTTTCAACACTGAGATGGAGAAATGTGAAGTGGCTCCTCAGACCGGAGCTTCCGCTTGTTGCTCAAGTAATCCCTTAAGTTGGTGTTGGCTGGACCCAACCGATCCAATGTAGAGATTCAAGGAGACTGGAGAATAACCCTTCTGGGTTGAGAAGCCTTTGGCTTAGCCTTAGAGGCTTTTCTTTTGGCTCTAAGCAATGCTAGCTTAGCTTCTTTACTTGAGTTAGCTTCGCTAGGCGAAGCTATCTTAGCGCTACTAGGCAGTGCTTTATTAGCTTCACTTGCAGAAGGTTAAGCTACGCTAAACGCACAGAGTGCGTTAGCTTCGTTGTTGGAAGCTGCTCTAGCACTGCCAGATGGCCTTTGCGAAGTAACTTCACTTAGCATACATGGTGCTTTGACAATAGCCTCATTAGACATGCGGGCTTTTTCCCTAGCTCTGTTGAGAGTTAGCCCGGATAGCATAGCCTCGTGGGAGCAGCTTCGCTAGAAGCTATGAGAAGAAAGTTTGAAACTCTGTTAGCCTCGCTTGAGGCTATTGTAGGCTCGCGCAGACCCTATTTCGCAATAGGCTCGCACGAAGCATGTTTGTTAATAGGCTCACAAGGATCTTGTGTAGCCTTGCTAGAGGCTGTGATAAGCTCGCTCAGAGCTTGTTTGTCCTTGCCAGAGGTCACAATAGGCTCATACAGAGCCCTGCTAGCTCGCTGAAGGTTTGTTTCCAAGAATCAGCCAAAGAAACATTGGCTATTAAAATCTAACTGTGCTTGTGCACATTTAGAGGCTTGTGTTGCACATGGAGCGAAGTTGCTCAAATTTTTCTTGGTCAAATTGAATGACTAGCATCTCTGCAGTAGACCTGAGGGTTTGATCGTTGCATTGTGACACTACTTTCTCGTTGATGGAGGAAGTTGTCCCCAATGGAGTCGCCATCTTGTTTTTCATTAATTTGAATCAGTGAAAACTTAAAAATATATATTGTACAAGTAAAAAGAAAATTACAAGTATTCTTTACTGAGATTCTGGGAAAATGTGCTGGCAGGAGTCTGGTTAGCGTGCGACCACTTTGTCCCTTTGATGATGCGAGCGATGAGTCTTCGAGTCTTCTACTAGAAATTTCCTCTCGCCTAGTTTTGGAGATTCCTGAGAATGCAGGATTAGGGTATGAGCACCCTGAGATTATCCTTGATGAATGAAAGAATAATTATCTGGGTTCTTGGAAGTTAGAGAGTGGCTCTCTTGAGATGATCTCTCTTCTCTAGCAATTAGCTAAAAATCAATTAACCAAAAATCAACCCCATGCTAAGCCTTCTACTGGGCTTTATAGGCTTCATAGGGGTGTAACTCCCCTTAGAATTTAGCAAAGGATGAAAATAGTCTTGATAGCCTTGCAAATGATGCTAAAATAGGCTCTGCGCGAGCCTAGACAACTTGATAGTCTTTGCGTAAGCATATAACAAGTGTTCTGGCGTAAATGTCTCCACTTAATGTTGGGCGTAGTGGGCGGGTGTAGCCGCTCACTTAAAGTGGCATTAATTCCACTAAAGTAGTGTGGGTTAGCCTACTAATCCCACTTGGGGATTTAAAATGATCAAAATAACCTGCAACTAGCCTGCCATGAGACTGAAGCTCCAAGCGGAGCTAGTCCGCTACGGGCTAAAGCTCCAAGCGGATCTAGCCTACTGCAGGGCAAAAACTCCAAGCAGAGGTAGACTTTTGCGAGGCTAAGGCTCTAATGCTTCCTAGCGAAGCTAGCCAATTTTGCTTAAGTTTGCAAATTTAGCTGAGTTTGAACTATTTATTCAACTTTGTACGATCTGTCTTTTGGAAGTCTCGACAAGTTAAATATTAGAGAAACCTATTGGGAGGCTATCTAGGGTTCTGTCCTTTGGAAGTGTACACATGCATAGGCCTGTTGATAGGAAAAGTTCATCGATCATATTTTTCAAACTTAGTTCATTGTTGTTGACAGCAGGCAATGCCTGTCAACAGACTAAGAATGGACCTACTTTTTGTTTGGTCTCCGTCGATAGCTATTCCTGGATATCGACTGCTGAGGCATTCTTAGCCTTGTGCACTGATTAGTAGTAAAAAATGCATAATTGTCATCATATTTACCATCACATTTGCACATTTATTCATATTATAATGCACATTTATTAATATTTTGTTATTTAATGTGTGCAGGCCTCGAATTATTATTTTAATAATAAATAAAGCTTAAAAGAGCCCAAAAGCCCAGATCCAAGCCCATGTTTGAAGCCCAGGTGCAAAAGCGCAAATATCAATTGTCAAAGTGCAAATATACAAGGGCTAAAGTTGCAATTATTAAAGATGAGGAAAGGATAGAATTCTACCCAACCCTAAACTCTTGCAGGATGAGCATAAAAGCCAAAGATAAGAAGGAAATTCGTGGATAAAAGATTTGGGATATTTGAGATCAAGGTAACTTGATTTCTAAGTTATCTCGAAATCCCAAGATGAAGAGCCAGGATCACACTTCCAGAAGCAAACGCCCAGATGAACGGATCGGGAGAGGCCACGCGCCAAAGCGCGTGGCCAGAAGAGCCAGTTTTGCCGCAAAATTGCGGCAAAAACCAGGATTTTGCGGCAATTTAGATGAGATCAGTTTCCAGTTTTTGTGGGCAGGTTTATCCAGGACTCTTCGGCCTTCTGCACCTATAAATATCCCTACAGGCGCAGTAGAGGGGGCATCCAGAGACGTATTAGGGTTTTCTTTTAGCTATTTCTCTTTAAATTTCAAGCAAGTTGTAATTTTTATTTCAAGCACATTGTGGAAGAAGGAGCTTGTATTTGGGAGACGTTCATCGAATAAAGGTTACCTTTTTCCTATTTAATTTTCTGCTATTTTTAATTTTATTTTGTGATCTCTCTGGTTTTCTTTTAATCTGTGATCTCTTCTGGTTTTCTTTTTCTTTGCTTCTTTGCAATCTTTCATATTAAATAAAATAAAAAAATAAACAAATTGAAAAGAAAAAAAAAGAATGATGATGAACTAATTTCCTTTAGTGGTTTGCTGAGATTCTTAAAGCAACCCTAGAGCTGTTAAGATTTGATCGGATTGAGGACATCTCTAGAAACCCTAGGTTTAATAATAACTTTTCTTGAAGATCAAACAAATAACTAAACTTCTTAATCTAGGATGCATATTAAAAAGACCCTTCATGACTTCAAACTTAAGAACTAGGACAGCCTAACTTTAAGATTAATCTTCTATTAAGCTGTACCTAGATGTTAGGATGAACCATAGTTTGGTTTTTAAGTAATGTAACTTTGTTAGAGTCTAGTATTGGTTTTTCTTGCTTGAATTAGTCTTAAAAATCTAGGGTAAATTACATATACTTCAATGTGATGATCAATCTCCTTAACTTGCAATAGGGTTGTGGTAGAAGATCAGCAAAGCCACATCTTTCATATCATATATCTCAAATCTAATCACTTCTTCTCTTATTTTGAAGTTAAAGAGGAATCGGGTCGAAAAGCTTGCATCGCATCCTTCCCTAAGGATCACGACCCGCTTGAGCCCTTGCTACAGCGGATTCGCATTGAGACTAAGAAATCTGAACTTTAATTCTTTTTATTCTTAAAATCTCAATCAAACTTTTGGTCGGATTGAGGACATCTCTAGAAACCCTAGGTTTAATAATAACTTTTCTTGAAGATCAAACAAATAACTAGACTTCTTAATCTAGGATGCATATTAAAAGACCCTTCATGACTTCAAACTTAAGAACTAGGACAGCCTAACTTTAAGATTAATCTTCTATTAAGCTGTACCTAGATGTTAGGATGAACCATAGTTTGGTTTTTAAGTAATGTAACTTTGTTAGAGTCTAGTATTGGTTTTTATTGCTTGAATTAGTCTTAAAAATCTAGGGTAAATTACATATACTTCAATGTGATGATCAATCTCCTTAACTTGCAATAGGGTTGTGGTAGAAGATCAGCAAAGCCACATCTTTCATATCATATATCTCAAATCTAATCACTTCTTCTCTTATTTTGAAGTTAAAGAGGAATCGGGTCGAAAAGCTTGCATCGCATCCTTCCCTGAGGATCACGACCCGCTTGAGCCCTTGCTACAGCGGATTCGCATTGAGACTAAGAAATCTGAACTTTAATTCTTTTTATTCTTAAAATCTCAATCAAAATTTTGGCGCCGTTGCCGGGGAAGGAACGGCACGATTTCCTCAATCTAATCATTTTTTATTTTCTGTTTGCAGATACAGGGAACAGGAAAACAAAGCAGCAGCGAGGACATATTGCAACCCTGTGCCTCTGCCCTAGAAAGCAGAGCACTTGGGCCTACTCCTTTGCCGCAGATCCGCGGCAAAAGCCGCAGAAACGCGGCAAGAGTAGTTAACTACTCACAGAAATTTCTGCAGGTTGCTTTGCATTGCAAAAATCTGCTTACTGCTGTGATTATTTTTCTCTGTGATCACTCTGCAACTGCTAATTAATAACATTAACCCATTTGTTGAAAAAAAAAAATTTTTTTGACTCTTGCATTTAGGGTACGTGTCTATTTACATTTTTTTAATTTTGTTGAAGAGTGTTGGCGACAAGGTACGTTTGCATAGCATATAGATTAGGAAACACTCTTGGTTGTTTACTGCTTTCTTGAGTGATTACTTTTCTACCGCTTTACACGTACACTAATTCATCTTAAGGGCATAACCCATAAGCAAGATAAGGTGGGGATTTCATCACCCTTCCTTGGCCCAAAAATCATATCCGTCACACTCACAACCCTAACTTTAATTAAAATTTGACTAGACGTTGGCCCTAGGTTAACTCGGACTCAATAGGAGATTGACTGAAGAAGGAAAATTGTTCGAAATTAACCCTTGTCAAATCGGTGTCTAGGCAGGGGATTGAGGGCCGAAAGCCCGAAGAACGGTGGTTATTTAATTAAGGAACGTCTCTGACGGAAAATCTCCCACCGGTCTTGCCACCTACCTGGCCGATTAGCTTGTGGTTAACGTCGACAGTAGACCTCCTAAGGACAGTCTAAAGTTAGGAGTCGTCTAGGTCAAGGCTTACCCTAGATTAGGATTTTTGATTGTTTTTCATTTGATTGATTGGGTGAACCTGTTTGCTGATTGTGCATGTCCGCTTGGTCGAGAGACCCTCTTACATCCAGGCTAATTAGAACTAGTTCACCACCCGAGCAAAAGCCCGACTCACACATGGCACAACCAATATCACTCCAAGATAGGTTCTATCCTATTAGGACCTCTCTTCCTTCTTGCATCAAACTTAACGATGAAGGTGTTGACCCATTTGAGCTTAAGCCACAATACATCAACACCCTTCCTAAATTCCATGGGTTGGAATCCGAGGACGCATACTTCTTCATAAGGGAATTTGAGGAAGTATGTCTCATGATGAATATTCCTAAGTTAGGAAAAGATGACATCAAACTTAGGTTTGTCCCCTTTGCTTTGAAGGATTTAGCAAAGAAATGGCTCTACAGTCTAGAGGCCGGTTCAATATCTTCGTGGGATAATTTTGTTAAGGCATTCTTAAAAAATTTTTATCCCGTCCACAAGACTGCACTGATTAGGAAGAACATCTTACAGTTTAAGCAAACAGCCAATGAACCTTTTTGGAAATATTTCGAACGTTTCAAGGACCTCCTTGCCCAATGCCCTCATCATGGGATAGAGAAATGGCGACTTTGCCAAGTTCTATATGATGGATTAGAATATCAAACTAAGACATTGTTAGAATCCATGTGCCAAGGAGGATTTCTGAAAAAGGACGAAACTGATGGATGGTTATTGTATGAGCAATTAGCTGAAAATACCATCCAATGGGAACCTACTCCGGAAAAACTTAGGACTAATGACCCTACTTCTTCTAAAGAAGGTATCCATTCCATTGAGGCCAACATAGCAACCGATGCTAAGTTAGCTGCTGTTATGCGAAGACTTGAGGCTCTTGAAACTAAAGAACCAGTCTCTGTGAACCAAGTCAGCCCAACATCTTCGGTGGGCTGTACTTATTGTCAAAATATGAACCATGTGTTCGAGGAATGTCCCGTCTTTATCGCGCATCAAAGCTTGCCCGAACATATGAGTGCGGCCTTCACAAGGCCCACCAACAATCCGCCCGCCAACAATCCATATTCGCCCACCTACAATCCCGGTTGGAGAAACCATCCCAATTTGTCATGGGGCCAAAGTAACAATGATCAAACTAGGCCCAAATTCTCCAACAATTTCCAAAATCCGCCCTATCAAAATCCTCCACCCTCTTTCCAATATTCACAAATGGAAACAAGGCTCTCCAATATGGAAAGAAAGGTGGACACTCTCGTTAAAAGCAATGACACACTGGCTCAAGTCTTGACTAGGATAGAGATGCAAATGAATCAGCAAGAAAGGCAAAAGGGTACTCTACCTAGTCAACCATTCCCAAACCCTAGGAACTCTAGTCAAGCTCACTTGGCTGAAGAGAATCATATGAGTCAGTGCAATGCGATTCATACATTGCGGTCGGGAAAACAAGTTGATAACCAAGTATCAACACCATCAAGTTCTAAACAAGCATTCAGCTTGCCTGATCCCACTCCATCTCAACTTGATGCCAACAACACGAAAAAAGACAAGTCAGCCGAAGATATGCACAAGCCCATCGCACCCTACCCAAATAGGCTTAAAGATAAGCAATGTGCACAAATGGATAAGGTACGCGAGATTTTTAATCAAGTCAAGATCAATATACCTCTTCTTGATGCAATTCAACAAGTCCCTAAGTATGCCAAGTTTATTAAGGACATGTGCACAAAGAAGAGAAAGACTAATGTGCCCAAGAAGGTTTTTCTAGCCACTAACATTAGTGAGCTATTGTCCAACCAGATCCCTGTCAAGTATAAGGACCCTGGTTGCCCCACCATCTCTTGCACAATAGGTCAAACTACAATTAAGCATGCACTTCTTGATTTGGGAGCAAGTATCAACTTACTCCCCTTCTCAGTCTACCAACAACTTGGGTTGGGCGAACTTAGTCCGACTAAGGTTACAATCCAATTAGCTGACCGATCCATAAAAATTCCCAAAGGAGAAATTACCGATGTGCTCATCCGAGTTGGGGAGTTTATCTACCCAGTAGATTTTGTTGTTCTGGAGACCGAACCTGTATCCACTCTTCGGTCTCAAACTCCCGTTATCCTAGGGCGTCCGTTCCTTGCAACTGCAAATGCGATCATAAATTGTAGGAATGGATCCATGAGGTTGACCTTTGGAAACATGACTAAAGAGGTCAATGTCTTTAACCTGGAAAACCAATCTCGTAAGATAAAAGACCAAACATTTGAGGTGAACTTCATCGAGAACATTTGTGAAAAAGAAAGTGAAAATGAGTCTCTATTTCTTAACAAGTTATTTGAGGATAAGTACGATTTTAGTGATAAGATGACACGTGTTGAGGATTATAATTTTAAAGTTCCCTTTAAAAAATGAAGATTTGATCTAAGTATCTTCAAAGAGCCAAGCACTGAAATATCGCATGAGAATATAGTTCAAGAAACTCCGATTGACTTAACTTTCGAAAGTCTCTTTGAAGAAGAACTCCTGTGTTTAGATACACCGATTAAGGAGATGTTGGTTAATTATTCACTTCCAGGGAAAAGTGTTGATTTAAGTTTTGAGGAGATGTACGGAACTGAGTTAGAATTTCTCGGCAAGGAAGTTCCAACTGAAAGGTGTGATGAATTTTTAAATAATGGAGGTGGACATATGATGAGGAAGAGCCTAAAGAAGATGAAACTGGGGGGAGAGAAAGTTAAAACAAAAATGTTGGTCTCCCCATTGTGCCTTATAAAGAGAACCCATTGGAATGATGGGAAACGAGTTAGAGGGATGAATCCTAAGCAGCTCTAGGTGAGAGTGATACATGTGTTGTACATATTATGGTATACTATTATTTTTTGCCTCTCTTTACATTTTTCTTCATGCATTCATGCATTTCATACATTGAGGACAATGCATGAGATAAGTGTGGGGGAGGGTTTACTAACATAGAAAAGATTAATTAATAAAATAAAAAAAATATTTTTCTCTTTATTTGTTCTAACATTTCAAAAAAAAAAAATTTTTAAAAAAAATTTAAGAAAAAAAATTGTTATAAAAAGGAAGTATTTTGACTTATTTTTTGAAAGAAATCTAAGTTAGTTTTAAGGATTAGGAAAATCATGATTAGGATTTCTAAAAACTTGGTCAAAATAAATAAATTGTTTAAATTTTAGGTATAGGAGGAGAAATTGAATAATTAGTTAGTCTTAATTTTTACCTTAATGAAATGTGCATTCCTAGTACATATCTAAGATTCTAAGACAAAGACCTTTGTGCCTCATATATATAAAAAAAAAAAACAGAGAGAGAAAATCACTAATTAAGCTGGATACATGTGCCTCAAGAAGCATAAGTATTCACGCCTAAAGGTGAATGCAAAAAATATAAAAAATAATAAAACCTTAGTTTCGTGGCCTAATTCACTCGAATTTGAGTCCGCGGGGTGTTTTCTCACCTGGTGCCCTAAAGCCGACCGGTTTGGGAGTCATCGACTTTAAGTTCGCTACATGGGTGGATTAGAAAGCCTAAACTAAGAAAAATTACTTATATGTATTAACACATCTAATAATCAATTAGTTAGGTATTAGGGCCTCAAGAAGCCTTAATGCTTATACGAAAGAAAATTAGATGCGTTATACATATTAAAAAAATAATAAAAAAAATATAGAGGCATGAGAGTCCAAGTTAAGGAATTCCTAGTATAAATTCATAAGGATGCATATGATTTTTGGTAACAAAAAAGACTATATTAGAAGTTCAATTTTGACCCTTACCTAAAATGAAAACAATTTACTTTATAAAGACTAAGTCTAAGAATGAATAAAAATGAGGATCCTAAAACTTATAGACTACTTAGTCTCTTCCAATATAAGTCAAATATTTTCCTTTTTATGGATTTTGTGGGTGTAATCCGCTGAAAACCCTCACGAGACAACACTCGTCCTCTAGGGTAACGTAGGGGTTTAACGGCTTGTTGCACACGCTAAGTGCAACCGTGATTCCTACGAAAGTGAGTTAGTTAGATTAGATTTTCTTTTTCTTTTTTGATTTTTACTCGAGGACGAGCAAAAAGATAAGTGTGGGGGTGTGATTAGTAGTAAAAAATACATAATTGTCATCATATTTACCATCACATTTGCACATTTATTCATATTATAATGCACATTTATTAATATTTTGTTATTTAATGTGTGCAGGCCTCGAATTATTATTTTAATAATAAATAAAGCTTAAAAGAGCCCAAAAGCCCAGATCCAAGCCCATGTTTGAAGCCCAGGTGCAAAAGCGCAAATATCAATTGTCAAAGTGCAAATATACAAGGGCTAAAGTTGCAATTATTAAAGATGAGGGAAGGATAGAATTCTACCCAACCCTAAACTCTTGCAGGATGAGCATAAAAGCCAAAGATAAGAAGGAAATTCGTGGATAAAAGATTTGGGATATTTGAGATCAAGGTAACTTGATTTCTAAGTTATCTCGAAATCCCAAGATGAAGAGCCAGGATCACACTTCCAGAAGCAAACGCCCAGATGAACGGATCGGGAGAGGCCACGCGCCAAAGCGCGTGGCCAGAAGAGCCAGTTTTCCGCAAAATTGCGGCAAAAACCAGGATTTTGCGGCAATTTAGATGAGATTAGTTTCCAGTTTTTGTGGGCAGGTTTATCCAGGACTCTTCGGCCTTCTGCACCTATAAATATCCCTGCAGGCGCAGCAGAGGGGGCATCCAGAGACGTATTAGGGTTTTCTTTTAGCTATTTCTCTTTAAATTTCAAGCAAGTTGTAATTTTTATTTCAAGCACATTGTGGAAGAAGGAGCTTGTATTTGGGAGACGTTCATCGAATAAAGGTTACCTTTTTCCTATTTAATTTTCTGCTATTTTTAATTTTATTTTGTGATCTCTCTAGTTTTCTTTTTAATCTGTGATCTCTTCTGGTTTTCTTTTTCTTTGCTTCTTTGCAATCTTTCACATTAAATAAAATAAAAAAAAATAAATAAATTGAAAAGAAAAAAAAAGAATGATGATGAACTAATTTCCTTTAGTGGTTTGCTGAGATTCTTAAAGCAACCCTAGAGCTGTTAAGATTTGATCGGATTGAGGACATCTCTAGAAACCCTAGGTTTAATAATAACTTTTCTTGAAGATCAAACAAATAACTAGACTTCTTAATCTAGGATGCATATTAAAAAGACCCTTCATGACTTCAAACTTAAGAACTAGGACAGCCTAACTTTAAGATTAATCTTCTATTAAGCTGTACCTAGATGTTAGGATGAACCATAGATTGGTTTTTAAGTAATGTAACTTTGTTAGAGTCTAGTATTGGTTTTTCTTGCTTGAATTAGTCTTAAAAATCTAGGGTAAATTACATATACTTCAATGTGATGATCAATCTCCTTAACTTGAAATAGGGTTGTGGTAGAAGATCAGCAAAGCCACATCTTTCATATCATATATCTCAAATCTAATCACTTCTTCTCTTATTTTGAAGTTAAAGAGGAATCGGGTCGAAAAGCTTGCATCGCATCCTTCCCTGAGGATCACGACCCGCTTGAGCCCTTGCTACAGCGGATTCGCATTGAGACTAAGAAATCTGAACTTTAATTCTTTTTATTCTTAAAATCTCAATCATGCACAGGATATCATCAGTCCATAGGTGTGAATCACTGTTGATAGTCCTCGTATCTGTCCAGTATCTAGATGAAATATAATTTTAATTTTATAAAAATACATTGTAAAATTATATGATATTATATTTATAATAAAACATATATGTTTAGAAAACTAAATATATATTGTAAAGCTATATATCATAAATACTATTAAAACTTCATTTATCACAAAAATCATATAATAAAATCCATAAAACTATTTTTGAAAACTTTTTTTTTGTTGTGTGCATATTTTTGAGAAACAATTCTCTAAACTAAACTTTAATAATAAATATATCTTACATAAATATCAAGATGAGTCACAATATACAAAATCTTCAAATACAAAATGTTCAAACTTGTCTTCTTTAGCTTCCAACCAATTCTTGAGATCAATCTTCTTGAATTAAACTATAATATCTCTAGTTTAAAATATTGTATTTTTTTTTTTAAAGTATTTATTTTGATTTAATGATCATTCTATTATTATTTAATTTTGATAATTATTTATAATTACTAATGTTAGTATTTTTATTGTTATTATTATTAGTTGTTGTTATTATTATTGTTAAGTATTATTGTTATTAATATTATTATGTTGCATTGGTTGTATTGTTTGTTGACTATTATTATTATTATTGTCATTAGTATATTGTTATTAGCATTTTAATTATTATTAGTATTTATTATTATGGTTATTACTAATTACTATTACTATTGTTGTTGTTATTGTTATTATTATTCTTTGTATTTTTATTCCTCTCTTATTTGCATCTCAATACTCTTGCATCTATACTCATTAGACCCATCCCCTCTACTTGCAACCCATTAGCCCTTAACCCAATATCCTAATACCCATTAGATTTATACCCTCAAGCCCAAACCTAATATACCCCGCTATATAACATCTCCTAATTTTAACCCTAATCTCTATTTAACCTATATCTTCATCCTCCCCTCTTCCTTTACGGCTGCCTCCACCTGCGAGCACACCCCTCCTCCGTGTGCCCCTCTCCACCAATCGCCATCATCCAAACATCACCTTAGCTGCCAACACCAGGGAATCCCTAATCTCCTTGCGCACAAGCCCCCAACATGAGCAACACCACGATAGACCAGAACCCCTCCTCCACTGCTGTGCACACCACACACGAGCTACCCTCAGCAGCAGCTCTTACTCCTCTCCCAGGCTTGTCGTGTACAGCTAACTCCCTACAGTAGAGCATAGCGACACACCAGCGTAGCACCTCTCCCTTTTTGCACCGTCGTCGGACCACCACGGCAGCATAGCACCTCCCATTGCGCAGCAATCTGCCCATGGTTGGCCTGCGCATCCTTGGAAGCACCTGGGCTTCCTCCTCTCCCCATGTCCCGTGCACACTCTCCTCCATTCCGAGCAACCAACGCCCCTTAATTGCACACTTCATCTTCCATGGAGCCACCTTTCACCTCTCCATAGATCGCCGTCGATTACCATGAGCGAGTGCGAACGCACCCGCGCCCTTCCTGGAGAGATCCTCTATCCATGGATATTCTCTGCGACCTCCTCCCCCTCTGCTGGAGCCTCCATCGGTGCGCCGCAAGTTACCCCGTTGCTTGAGTTCCCCTCCATAACTCCCTTTTCCTCTCTCTTTACATTTCCTTAGTGTATGTTAATGTGCATGTGTTTTAATTTACGTTAGCAAGTTGATTTGTGTGTGGATGTGTAAGTTTGGCTGCAGGTGTGACTGAGGTAGAACCTGCACACAAAATACAGAATTTCAGAATTAAGAATGAAAAGTGCAAGTTGCTCAATTCTACCGCAATAGCAAGTGGTTATGCGGGTCGAGATCCACAAGAAGGGACTAGCGATGGAAGTTTTTTAGTAAGTTCTCTTTTATGCTACGATTAATGGTTAAAGTTCTTCTTTAGTTCTTTAAAAGAAAAAGGAAAATTGAGTAAAAGTTGAATTAGAAAAAAGATGGTAGATTTAGAAGATGGAGAAACTAGAAATGATATGTACAAAGAAATGGAAAAGGAGCGATGAAAGAAGTGGTAGATTGTGGTGTTGGTGATCTAAACTAAAGAAATAAAAGAAAAGAAAGAAAAGATTAAAGAAATACTTACCTCCTCTGGTTGATGACTTACCTGGAACCCTTGCATGTTCTACCTTACTTCAGAGGCGTTCAACGTATAAAACATAAGATCGAGCTCAGTCCCCATTCGCATTACATCATCAAGACGAACAAGAATGAAATGATATGGAATCTTGAGGAGGAGAACATTATCATAAAATATCGTTGGCACTCACACAAACCTTGCTATACTGATGCTTCTAGATTCACTTGAATGTTCATCAAAACCAAAAGAGGAAAAGTAGAAAGAAGAAGGAAATAAAAGTAAAGACAAACATAAAAAAAAATTACCTTTTATTGCTTGCAGAAACGATGGAAGAAAGGAGGAGGTACATCGGTGTCACTCTCAACATAAGCCTCACTCTCTTACTTACATGAATCTCAGTCTAAACTATACTTACAAAGAATTAAAAATGACAAGAAAAGAAAATAAAAACCTACACTAAAAAGAATGAAAAAGTGGACTAAACTCTATCTCTGCATGTCGTCCTTTGTACGCTCTGAAAAACCCTCTATTTATAGGCAAAATCCAACATAGGAGGACGTATGAAGATAGGGGGAGCAAACGCTCCCCCTAACTCCCTAACAAAGCCGCAGATCCGCGGTTTATGCCACATTTCCGTGGCCTTTCTGTGGCCAGGTGGCCACAGCTGAGGGGTGGAGCAGCCTGCTTTCAGGATATGACTTTATCTTTAGCTGGATTTTCAGTTTTATCTCGAGAATTGTGACGAAACGGCCTTTGATCTTTGACTTCAACTGATTGATTTGTAGGGATTTATTCTAACTGATTTTCAACCGATCTAAATTGACCTGATCTGCCATGATTTATTGACTTCGAATTAATTCTGATTTAAATCAGAATTTGATGGGCTTTTGGGCTCGTTTCTCTTCCCTCTCCTTTAGGAATGGGCCTGCAAATAAATTAAACAATAATTAAGAGAAAGCAGAGTTTATTCTAAAATAAGTATGAAAATATGATAATGAATGTGTAATATTAGCGACTGATCACACCCTATACCTATCTTTTGCTCGTCCTCGAGTAAAATAACCAAACAAAAAATTATTAGACCACTTTCGTAGTTCACGCGATTGCACTGAGCATGTGCAACAAGCCGTTAAACTCTAGGTTACCCCTAAAGGACGAGTTTTATCTCGTGAGGGTTTTCAGTGGATTACACCCACAAAATCCGTAAAGAAAGAGAAAAATGTTAGTATTTTTAAAACACATTTTGAAAGAAAAATATTTGAAATATTATTGTATGTTTTAAGTAATCTATAAGTTATAGGAAAAATGAATTTTTCATTCCTAAACTTAGTCTTTATTCAAAAATTTGTTATCAATCAAAGAAGGAGTCAAATTGTGCTTCTCATATAGTCAATTACTTTACCCTAAGTCATATGTACTTTCGTGACCATGAAGTTTTGACTAAGGGTTCTTTAACTCTAACTCTTATGCCTTATTTATTTATATATATATATATATATATATATATATATATATATATATATGTTTTGATGGTATTATTCCTTAGTTTTATTAGGCTTTCTAATCTGCCCATGTAACGAGCTTTTAATCGATGACTCCCAAACCAAACGGTCTTAGGGCACCGGGTGAGAAAACACCCTAAGGACTTAAGGACTCGAGCAAATAAGGCCACAAAACTAAGGATTTTATTATATGAATCACTTTTAGGTGTGAATACTTATGCTTTATTAGGCACAAATACCCAGCTTAATCAGAGGATTTTTTTAATATATTTTTTTCTCAAACTTATCTAATCATCTTTCACATAAATACCAAGGCTTACTTAGGCCAAAGCATCTAGCTAATCAATAATTAGATTTGTTCATCTTTCATATATATATATATATATATATATATATATATATATATATATATATATATATATATATATATATATATATATATATATATTATAAGGCTAAGAATCTTTGTTTTTGAACCCTAAGTGTGTAAGTGTATAAGGTGTGCATATTTCTTCAAGATAAAGATCAAGACTAAATTACTTTCACAAACTTTCTTCCTATCCTTAAAAATTAAACAAATAATCTTATTTTGACCAAGTATAAGTAATCCAATTATGATTTTCTCTATTCCTTAAAACTGACTTAATTTCTCACAAAAAAATATGTCAAAATATTGTTTCTATTTTCAAAAAGTTTTTAAAAGTAAAGAAAATGTAAAAAAAAAATTTTAATGAAAAGAAAAACCTAAGTTATGTTAGAACCCTCCCCCACACCTATCTCATGCATTGTCCTCAATGTATGAATTAATGTATAGATACATGAAAAAGAAGACAGGGAAGGAAAATACTACCTTAAGGTGGTGGTTCTGATGGTGGTCTGATTGGTCCACAAAATGCGGCCTAATCGACTTTGCATGGAGTTCGGAGGAACCCACTAGAATCTCTCTAATATAACCCACTAAAATAATGTATACATGAAGGATTTTTATTAAAAATTTAACCCCAACTAATTTTCAAATTTCATAATTAAATTCGGAGTCAATTTTGTCAACCACCTTGTCCCAAAATGGAGTGTGAAAAGATAGAATGATTGACTTGGACTTAGGAAGTACGAAAATTAATACCGACTCAGGAAAGTGACTTAAGTTAAGTAAAGGTTCAAGAGTCGAGATTGGTTTAGGAAGTGGGTCCAAATCAAGAAGTTGAAACTCAAGTCCACATTCATTTTCCCACAATAGAATGTGACTTAATATTGGTGATTCAAGTTCAAGAATAATAGGTGTGGGAATCAAAACTGACTCTAAAATATTATTCAAGTTGGGTAACAAAACAGGAGTCAATATTGATTTGGTAATTTGAACTGGATCACAAAATTGAGAATCTAGGTCACATTTCTCATTGATTTCAATTTCATAAAAATGAGAAATTGTCAATTTGTCAATGGGACTTTCAAAAGTATGAAATTGGTCAAGTTCAATATGATGATCATCAAAGATTGGCGATTCAATTTCATTATGAATTGGCACAGGATCCAATGTTGACTCGGGAAAAAGATTGAAATCAGGTGAAGACACCAGAATCATAATTGAATCAGGAAGTAGAATTGAATCACTAAGTTGAGCTTCATGATCATATTCATTCTTAAGTTAAATTTCAGGAAAGGGATAACTTGCTAAACAGTCAATGTCACTTTCAAAATTTGGAGTTTGGGCAAGTTCAAATGATTATGCTGAAATGGAACCTTATTTTCCAAAACAACATGTCTCTTCGGCTCTAACAGAATGGTTAGCGACATCAGAACTGGTCAAACGGTGAGAACATAGAGTTTGGACCATCATATCTATGTCATGATTATGAGAGTTTTGAGTCTGAGTCATGGCTTCAAGCATCTTTTCATAGTTAATTGGTTTATTGTTTTGTTGCGATTGGTCTTGAAAAGATGAAGTGTTGTTTTATAATTGGTGGTGAAATTATGAGTCTATCAGATTTTGTGAATGTTGTTTGGACTCACGCATACTCATTTCTAAAATGATGGTTTTCTATTTTAGACTGGTGGAACTGAGTATGAATCTTGAAAATATTGTGGACAAGGTGGATAAGTGTAACGCCCCGATCCCACGGATACGGGGACGTCACTGCAACGCATATACGTAGGTCAGAAGGTGCCCCCACGTATATACGCTAAGCATTAAGTACAACAAGTATCAGAGTACAACACAAAGCGTGGTATAATCATATGCCAACTTACAAGATACAAATACAATGTTATACAAGTTATGATAAGCAATATCACTTTACAAGTGTATTTTATCACAACCCAAGTCCAAAAGGAACAATATACAACCAGAAACACAAAATGCTCACGTAATGGATGGAGATCCCGTGAACCAAAAGGAAGAGTCGGGCACGATGGGACTAGAGCTGGTCAGCCTGCTCGCAAAGATAAGCCCGGTCCTCTGTGGAAGGCTCCACTTCGTTCCAAGCCTCGGAATCTGAATATGCAAATCCAAGGGGTCAAGACATATAACAATAAATAAAAGATAGCCAAGTGACTAAGGATCATGAATAAAGATAATGGAGTAGTAATAAATAGCAACGAATAACAAGTGATGTAAACTCAATAAGGTAAGGTCATATGCAATAAATCTACAGTTAACGTCTTATTATTATTACTTGTCTTACTGTGATATCTAGCTATGTGACCCAGCGTCCCAGAGCACATAGATCCATATCCTAGTAAAGCAAGGTTGTTATTGGAAACAGCGGTTGTATCGACGAACTATGTTTACAGTGGGTCCCGTGCATGCCCGGGACCACGGTCCAGGGTGTTCCGTTGCTTGATGACGGAACCAGCCGCAAGGCCTAACAGGAGGGACTTATGTATGCCCTTGTCATGACAGTAATCAGGAATAGGGAGCAAGCACTCCCCTCGGTCCCCCGGAGTACCACAGGTTAGACCGGAATCATAATTGTACAATATATCTAAAACCACTGTAAACACGAACACATATCGATATCCGCATGTTTCCCCTGACCCAATGTAAGTTGGTCTATTTTATACAAAAGTCGGGTATATCATGCTTGGTGTTTTAGTGATAGCATGAAGAGGTGGAGATACTTCGTATTTAACAAGTTATGGAATGACAGTATGTAACAACGAGTCATGAAGTATAATAAGGTAAGATCCATCAAGTAACACGTCATGCAGTACAAGTATGAAGCATAAACCAGACTAATATATCATACATGTATCAGGGTAAGATAAAAAATCAGAAAGGGAAAGAATCAGAAATTTTGGCCCAGAATTAGACTATCGGTCGACCTCCGGTCGACTGCCGGTCGACCGGGGATATAACTAACGGTCGCCTGTCGGTCGACTGCCAGTCGACCGCTACAGGGCCGTAAGCTCCAGGTTTGGTCGGTAGACTGTCGGTCGACTGCCGGTCGACCGACACAACTAAATCCTTAGGCCGGTCGAGTGATCGGTCGACTGCCGGTCGACCGTCAGCTCAAAACTGTGCACGTTGTGCACATCGGTCGAGTGATCGGTCGACTGCCGGTCGACCGATCCTCTGAAATCTGCTGCTGTTAGGTCAAAAATCAGATTTTTGTGGGGTTGGTCTTAATAGTCTAAAAATAGGATTTTTATGACATAAGGGGACCTGATCTATCAACACAAGTACACAAGAAGATGGACTAGCCTTGGTGAGTAGATATACTCACTTGGAAAGGTTGGATTTGAGTTAGTGAGCTCGAAAAGGTTGTTGACGACGAGTAGCTCCCAAATGATCCTTGGCGACGGAGAGAGCCACGATCCAAACTCCAAGGAAGAGGCTTGAGCTGGGGATGAAGAGCTTGGAGAGTTCTTGGAGCTAGGGTTTTGGTTAAAGAAGGAGAGGATTTTTGGAGGAGCTTCTCTTGTTGAAGTGAAAGAGAAGAAAAAGAGTGATTTGCAAATGAAGATGTATTTATAAGGTTGGGATTTTTGTAAAGGGGTTGGAATTTAGATGGATGAGAGGGGCTTTCTTGCAAAAAGGGAGGGGTGAGGTGTCCCTCACCTGGCCACTTGGCCGGCTGTGGGAGAGAGGGAGAATGAGTGGGGTTAGGTGGGAAAGTGAGTGGGAAATGAGGTGGAAATTGAGTGGGATTTTGCAATTATTTGAAAAAATGTCCGAAATTCAAACATCTCGGAATGATCTGAAAATTTTACCAAAAATCAAGAATAATATTTGAAGACTCATGGTGAAATTCGTTTGAAGAAATACTGTATAGTTTAAAATTAAAATCCCGGAATCAGTTATTTACCGACTCCGAAAGAATTTTCATAAATTCATAAAATTCTCAGAAAAAGTGTATAAGTAAGAAATATGATTCTAAGCAATAAAGTCTAAAGGACTTTCTAAAAATTCCTAGCTGTTTGGAAGATAAAAATTCGGGAATCGGTCAGCGGCACTGGCCGCACCGGTTTTGAAGAAATTCATTTTAATTCCAGAAAATTCCAGAAAATCACATAAAATCTAAAATATTGGAAAATGATATTTGAAATTAAAATCGGTCCAATACGGAAGGTAAATCGAAAAATACGATCGAAAGACTGAATACGTATCTAAGTACGTATTCCGGGAGAGGGGTATTACAATAAGGAAGACCAGTTGGTTGAAAATTGGACTCAAGGGAGGTGAATCCCCATTGACTCTGTGAAGAGTTAAAATTATTCTGGAAATTATGGTCATAAGATTAGGGGCATGGGTTATATTGATTCAGATAAGACCAATCCGGCACACTATGTTGGATAAAGTTATGATATGTCAGGTTGGTAATATCTGGAAAAGAGGTTGGTGTGTAATATGGATTACCATTAAAATTGAAAAAATTGTTATTATAAGCCATAACACACAAGAAATGTCAAACACAAAAAAAAAAAGAAAAACAAACAAATAAGCAAGTAACTAAAAAAAATTCTAAACTAAGTTAGGGTAGACCTTTGACCTAGACGACTCCTAACTGTTAGACCGTCCACGGAAGGAATAATGCAGACTTTGACCACAAGCTAATTAGTCAGGTCAGGGCAAGATTGGTGGGAGGTATCCGCGCAAAAGCGACAGGCCTAATTAAGCCAAACCACCAGTCTTCGGGGTTTCGCCCCTCAATCCCTTTCCTTAGACACTGATTTGGCAGGAGTCAAATTCTAACACCTTCTCCCTTAGGATAATCTCCTAATTGAGTCCGAGATGTCCCTAGGGCCAACGTCTACTTAGGCTTGGGTTAGTGAGTGAGGAGATTGTTTGTGGGCTAAGGGAGGGTAATGACTTCCCCACCTTATCTTGTTTATAGGACAAGCCCTTAAGATTGATTGTGCAAGGTGTGCAGGATAAAAAAAAGTAACATTCAACAAGCAAATAATCACTTAAGAATGTTTCCTAAACTATATGCCATGCAAACGTACCTTTTGCTCTAGCACTCTTCAATAGTAATTTAAAATGTAAAAGAATTAGACACGTGCCTAAATGCAAAGTCTAAACCATTTTTAGCATTTAATAAACATTATTTTACTGTTGAGGTTAGAAAGTAAATATAGTGAGACAAACAAAGAAATAGATAGCTATAGATATGAAACTTTGCGCTATAGCTAACCCGCAAAAAATACAGGTTAGTAGTTCACTCAGATTACCATAGGAATGTAGCAAATCTGAGGGCTTCTTTGCTCTGCTTTCTTGAGCAGAGTCTAAGGCCACTTATATGTCCACTGTAGCAAAAATTCCTTGTTGTCAAACTTGTACTCCAAGAACAAAGAAGAAAGTTAACCAAAAACATAAACTTTAAAGAGAATTACTTACCATCCCTCCCGGCAACTGTGCAAAAATTTGATTGAGGTAGAACCTGCACACAAAATACAGAATTTCAGAACTAAGAATGAAAAGTGCAAGTTGCTCAATTCTATCGCAATAGCAAGTGGCTATGCGGGTCGCGATCCAAAAGGAGGGACTAGCGATGGAAGTTTTTTAGTAAGTTCTCTTTTATGCTACGATTAATAGTTAAAGTTCTTCTTTAGTTCTTTAAAAGAAAAAGGAAAATTTGAGTTAAAGTTGAATTAGAAGAAGATGGTAGATTAAGAAGATGGAGAAATTAGAAATAATATGTACAACAAAATGGAAAAGGAGTGATGAAAGAAGTGGTAGATTGTGGTGTTGGTGATCTAAACTAAAGAAATAAAAGAAAAGAAATAAAAGATTAAAGAAATACTTACCTTCTCGTGTTGTTGACTTACCTGGAACCCTTGCATGTTCTACCTTGCTTCAGAGGCGTTCAACGCATAAAACATAAGATCAAGCTCAGTCCCCATTCGCATTACATCATCAATACGAACAAGAATGAAATGATACGGAATCTTGAGAAGGGGAATATCATCATGAAATATCATTGGCACTCACAGAAACATTGCTGTACAGATGCTTCTAGATTCACTTGAATGTTCATCATAACCAAAAGAGAAAAAGTAGAAAGAAGAAGAAGGAAACAAAAGTAAAGACAAACATAAAAAAAATTACCTTTTATTGCTTGCAGAAACGATGGAAGAAAGGAGGAGGTACATCGGTGTCACTCTCAACATAAGCCTCACTCTCTTACTTACATGAATCTCAGTCTAAACTATACTTACAAAGAATTAAAAATTACATGAAAAGAAAATAAAAACCTACACTAAAATGAATGAAAAAGTGGACTAAACTCTATCTCTGTATGTCATCCTTTGTACGCTCTGAAAAACCCTCTATTTATAGGCAAAACCCAACATAGGAGGGCGTATGAAGATAGGGAGAGCAAACGCTCCCCTAACTCCCTAACAAATCTACGGATCCGTAGTTTATGTCGCGTTTGTACTGCATTTCTGTGGCCAGGTGGCCACAGCTGAGGGGCGGAGCAGCCTGCTTTCGGGATATGACTTGATCTTTAGCTGGATTTTCAGTTTTATCTCAGGAATTGTGACGAAACGACCTTTGATCTTTGGCTTCAACCGATTGTTTTGTAGGGATTTGTTTAACTGGTTTTCAACCGATCTGAACTGACCTGATCTGCCCTGATTTACTAACTTTAAATTAATTCTGATTTAAATCAGAATTTAATAGGCTTTTGGGCTCGTTTCACTTCCCTCTCCTTTAGGAATGGGCCTGCAAATAAATTAAACAATACTTAAGAGAAAGTAGAGTTTATTCTAAAATAAGTATGAGAATATGATAATGAATGGGTAATATTAGCGATCGACAAAGGTGCCGTATGTGTGGATGAATAGGTGAAGGTGTGTGAATATATATATACACACCCACACATGCATGTATATTTGTATATGTTTGTGTATGCGTGGATATTATATATATATATATGTATGAATGTATGTATATGGTGTGTTGTTAATGTGTGAGGTGTGTTGTAAGTGTGTATGTACAAGTATATTATATGTGTTTGGTTGCATGTTACAACATTTCAGACTCGTTCGGGCGATCCGAGCTCGATAACAGGAAATTCAGATTTGTACCTGTTATGGACCCGATACAGTGGCGATTCGAAGACCGATCCATCGGATGATCCAGAGATCCATACCAGTTCTTGCAATGAAGACCATACGGCGATTCAGTCCCAAAACCATGTCATTTAATGTGAATGTTTATTTATTGGTCTATTTCAATTTCAGCGTTTTATCTTATCGTGCCATGCGAATATTTATATTATTCTGCATTATACTATTCATGACCATGCTTATTTAGATGATATCTATACCAAAGTAGTAGTAATCTATACCAAAGTAATAGTGTTTGAGACTGGAATGTATTCGATACATTATCTACGGGATATTTGGAGTTAATTGTTTAGTAGTTGATACTTAGACCTACTAATGAATTTTATTGGGATAAATTTTGACTAGAAATTTTGAGAGCAGACGAGATTAGCTAGGATAATATACTCTACCGATTCGAAATATTTATTTAAATTGAATTATTGTTATTGGGAGATAGTGGATTAGTATGGTGGTGGTAGATCAGATATATCCTCGATGTTAGATGTATTTGGATTTGATGATTGTCACTGAGGTTAATATTTAAATTATTATTGTTTAGTTTGTTACAGATCTAGATATGAGATATTTAGACTGGGATCTGATCGATCTGAGGAATGATTGGCTGATAATTGTACTTACGTAAATTGATTTTATGGGAACCATTATTGGACTTAACCTTCATTTATTTGATGATAACTTAGACGATAATTTAACTGGACATTGAGAATTTATTTTAAAATTATGTAGCTTTATGAAAGATGGGATCTTGGACTTAGATTTATCAGTAGACTCGATTGAAGTGGAGTTGACCTTAGGTTGAGAAACATGTGTTTGATTGGATTGGTTAGAACTAGTGGATTATACTTGTATACAGTTGGATTGGTATTTTAGTATATGCATCTTGTGATTGACCTTGATAGAAGTGAGAGTGTATGTGGTTCTTAATTGATGATTTTAATGTTATTTGATATAAAGAATTGACTAAACTTATTAGAACATATAGTTATTCCAGTTATTGAGATTTGTATATATTGGTGATTTAGAGGATCAGAGTAGATTGATGAATTATTAGACTTGTGGTTTACTGTACAGGATTACTTTAACATAGATTGATACTTGATTGTTCAGGATGATTTATATTGAGACTATCAGTTGATGGATCAGTTACTGATATCACTTTAGTACAGATGGATGAGATTTTAATTGAATTTAGATGGGACAGTATTGATCAAGATCAGTGTCTAGACCTGATACTTGTATTAATTTATGTTATTTAAAATTTTGAGAAAATATTGTCAGACCCTAACATATTCATTATTCTATTGTTCTATCGTGCACATGGTAATATTGTCCACATTGTTATTATTACATCATTAATATTGTTACTGTCACCATATCGTCCTAGTAATTGAAATAACATGGATATTGATTGCTTTAAATAATAATGTAAATAGACAACTTACACACTGAGATTGGAAAAATTGATGGAGAAGACAACATTTGTATTTTGGTGGACCTAGGATACTGGATGCGCAGCCGACCTACTATTCCAATGCAAGATTCCGGGGGATGACTGACATCCCATCGGTTTATTGTTTCACAGTATTACTGTGAGTATTGTTCCACAGTGTTATTGTGAGTACTGTTACTGATTATAGGGCAGTAGGTCCTGATTCAGCACCAGACATTTGGGTCGTGGTCCCTGGTATGTACAGAACCCACCTAAAGAATGGACAATGTCTCCAACCGATCAGTTTCAATAACTTAGGACCATGATTGACACGTGTGATAGGCGTAGTATGGGATGTGTCTACTGTAAGTGGCAATTGGTATTCGCTGACATAATAATTCATAATGAACTATTCATAATGTATTGTGACTGACTGTAATCACCTGACTGTACATATATATAAATCATGATAGACACCTGATGGTACACATGACCTGATTTGGACATCAGATTTTGTACTGACTGATTTTGTTGTAATCTGTTCATAATATTGAGTATTCAGTTATCTTTTATTTTCAGTTTATCATGCTATTATTGTATACATTGTTTATGTTGGCCCACAGGCCCATCGTTCTAGTTTTGATGATGATTAACTCATGTAGTTATAGTACTAACGATCTTGTACTTAATTAGTTTCAGATATTTGATCAAGATCTTAGTAGGTGTTTAGTTTCAATAAAGGATTTGAAGTCAAGTTTTGGAACGAGCACATGTTGATTTAAGAGCTCGCGCATCAAGATCGCATCACGTACTCAAGAGGAGTCTAGCTCGTTGGATCAAGATTTGGACCAAGTCAAGAAGGAGAAGAAGATTTCAAGAGAAGACTTTCAAGAAGACTTGTGTCAGGTTTTGTAAGTGTCAAGATTTGTTTTTAGATAAAATATAAAAGATAGATTAGTTGTGGATTGCTCAAGTTTATATACACACACACAAAATTTATATATGTTTTCATATGATAGTTTTGTGTTTGGAAAAATATCGTTTTGGATTTATAAAAACTTATTTTAGAGCTTATTGTCAAAAATATAGATATTTCATCTCATATGTGTAGTGGATCATACCCATACACACTAAGCTTCAAAAGTATTTAAAATATCTTATTTTTGTATATCATTTTTTAATTTTGAGATTGGTTTTGAAAAATACAGATTTTTGTTTAAGGCAAAATTTCTATTTTACAAAAATAGTTCAAAATATTTATAATATGTGTTAATTTTTAATCAAACTTGTTTATACATCAAAGTATTTCAATGAACCTATTTTTGTAGATTTTATATAAATTTATGGGATTTTATTGGAGTTAAAATAACAAGGCTTTTAATCCTATATATTTTAGCCAGGCTACACTGGCAGTCGACCGGACGGTCGACTGGACCAGGAGTCGGTCGACCGATGTAGACAGACGTGTACAGGTCTTTTGGCGGGTGGGCCGGTCGACCGACTCGGTCGACCGTCCAGAGAGCAGCTCTCTGCTCTATGGATCTGGCCCCGGTCGACTGGGCAGTCGACCGGTAGGTCAAAGCCCAGTATCAGTCGACCCGGCAGTCGACCGGCAGGCTGCAATGGTCAGAAATTTGACCGTTGGCCGGTCGACCTACAGCAGACTTTTCTGCTGATTTAGCCTGCAACGACTAGTTTTTGGGAGCATATAAAATAGGTTCCCTTGGGCTATTTTCTACAAGATTTTGAGTGGATTTTCAAGCTAGTTTTTTCTCTCTCTCTAAGAGGTTTTCTCAACTTTTTTTTAGAGCAAATACTTCCATAGAAAAAGAAGAGTTTCCAAGAGTGTTTTACAAAAGAGATTTCTTGAGTTTTTCCTTCGCTACTCTATCGTGTTTTCTCACACATACTTGAGCTATCCATTGCTATATCAATCCTCTAGGGATCTTTGTTGTGAGAGTGTTTTTAGGTGATCAAAGTGTTGAGATCACCAAAGTGTTTCATCTTGTATTTAAGGAGGCGAACTTGCGGGTTCATGTTGTTTTGAGTTCTTGTGGGAGCTCGGTGTAGAGGTGCAGCCTCGACAAGCTAGTGTGCTTGCGTGTGTTGTTCTTACGGTAACAAGAGAGGGACTAGTGAGTCCAAAGAGTTCTAGTGTGAACTCGATATAGGTATTGCGGCACTGAGTGATCCGGTGGGATCGATTTTTAGTGAAAATCCTTCATAGTGTTGAAGGCGGGGACGTAGAGCAAGGGTACTCGGAATCTCGAAACAAATCTCCCATGTTTACAATTGCTCTCTCATCTCTTAGTTGTGTTTATATCTTACTTGCTTACATTGCTTATATCTTTATATGCTTGATATATCTTGTGCCTTATTGATATATGTTTGGGATTGTTTGCTCACACTTGTATTCAACCAAGAGAGCCACAGTGGCACCCCAACTCTTGATCTAAAGGAATCTTGAGGAGTTAGTTTGGAGCCCTTCACTGGAAATTCGGCTACACTCTTGTGTTATACTTATTATGTTTTGCATAATAGTTTTCAGTTTGCTTAAATAGCTTTTAATTCCGCATTATTCATCATTAGATTAGCTAGTCACCTATTCACCCCCCTCTAGGTAACCTACAAGTGGTATCAGAGCTTGGTGCTCTTGATTTGGGTCTAATAATCTTGAGTTAAAGATCCTCATTTTAGCTAATCACAATATTTGTTTACACATGCATGGATTTCATGACATCTCCCATGTTTAATATTCTTAACATCCAAATTTGAAAAGTTAAGATGTCAATGTACCTCAAAGCCCTAGGTATTCATGTTTATTTTGCCACTATTAAAAATTCATATTGTTTAAATGGTAAAAACCTTGAGGCTAATGCAAAAGCCATTCAAGCTTTAAGATCTACCCTAAATGATGAATATTTATCTAGGGTTGCTAATTTTTATTCGGCTTTTGTAGTATAGAACACTCTACTCTCCCTTAGTGAACAAAAGCAATACTATGCCGGGAGTGACTCGGATGATGAAAGTGATGCTTCCAACATATGCTACATGGTCCAAGGGGATAACCCTCTTGAGGTAAGTTCTGAATCCGAGTTTGATGAGAATGTTGACATGTCATATGATGAGCTTGCTTTATTTTGTCAACAAATTCTTGAAAAATATGATGTGCCTAAAAAGGATAATAAAAGATTGAAAAATAATATTGAATGTATTTCAAAAGATAATGAAATTTTGAAAAAGGAGAATATTTTCTTGTCTTCTAAATTAAATAATATTTGTGAAGAAAATAATTCTTTGAAAATAAAATTATTTTGGTGGAAAAAGAAAAAGAGATTAGTTTGGAAGAAAATAACTCTTTGAAAAGAAAATTTGTTTCAAAAGAAAAGGAAAACAATTCTAAAAAGAAAAATATTGTTGATTCTCATAATGATCCTTGCCATGTTTTTCATGCTACTAATGATAAAAATGAGATTCAAATCATGAAAAATAGAATTAATTGTTTGAACTCAACTTTTAGCAATTGTACATTCAACCATTCTAGATTGGAAATCTTGTTTCAAAAGAAACAAGCTCCACATGTTCTTGCACATAACTCATGACATACATATGCACACTATGCACATATGATCACACTCATTCTCATATGCATGTTAGAGTGTACAAATGTACAAATTGCGGTCGTAAAGGCCATCTTGCAAGATTTTGTTTTAATAGATTAAATTTTATAAATTTTGCAAATAATAATGTTTGGGTTCCTTATGATGCTAACCCCTGAGGGCCCAGAAAGGAAATGGGTTCCAAAATCCCCATCTCTTGTGTTTGATGTAGGAGTAGGCTCTCACATGACGTGAGAGGTATGGTGCCTTGGTGGTGGATGCATATGGAGCTAGATGGACATACCCTTTTGATGCATCGCTATCAAGGAAGTTTGGTGGGAGGACCACCATGGTTTGGAGACTTAGAGAATAGTGCTTATGGTTTGGTAACTATATCTAAACTCCTATTTTAATTTACATGCTTCTACATTAATAATTTTAGCTTGTTTTGGATTTATGTTAAATAATCATGTTTTGTACTTCATGTGGTAAATACTTGTTTAGATGAATTTTTCATTAAAACTTGTGTATATACTTGTACAAGTAGTGAGCTATACTTGATTATTATATGTTTATACCTTATTGCTCATTTGTACTCATTACATGTACATGTATAACCTAGTATTGATGATTCTCTCATTTATACTTGTCTTCCGTATCGTTGTACATGTTTTGCTTCATGTATATGCTATTTTTGTCTAAAACTAATAAATATACATATATACCCTTGAGTCACTTGCATTCATGCAAATTCTATTATGGACTCCTTTGTGTTTGGGATAAGTATGTATATTCTTAGTTTTGATAAAATATACACATACCTTGAAGTTTGTTTAAATTTGATGAAAAATAAATTTTTATGATTTTCATGTTTTTGATAAAAGAAATTCATGTTTATTTTGTGTCTTATTGACTATTTCATGAATATGTTATTCACATAATTCTTATGCGCTCACATTATTTTTTGTTTACTCATGACTTTACTTCATGAGCACATTTTTGAGCTTTATAGATTTCGAGTGTCAATTTTTGTGTACATAGCAATGTTTCATGAGATATATATGATTTGATTTCATGTTTGAATGATCTTTAACTTCTTTTTAAAAATTACTTTAACTAGTTATTTATTCTTCATTTGATAGTGTTTTCAATGTACTATTTTCAAATCTTATTTTTGAAAACTTCTACCTTTAAAGGACGGGTGGTTGGAAGATCATGCCTTGTATGTTTTAATGAATATCTTTTAACAAGTGAATGAATAGGGTGGATAGTTATGAGTTATACACTTGTTCTTTAAGAAATTCTATTTTTGTATGCTCATACTTATTTTCTATATATGTATGCTTCAAACCTTAATTAATATCAATTTTAATTGGTATTTTTATATTTCATACATACATATATATGATTTGATTGTGCTTGTTTTACAATATCCTTACATGTTTAAAGCACAAATTATGTTTATGCTAAGCTTGACTTAAATTTAAATGCTTAATAAGCTTATGCATTATTTTCAATGGGTATTTCAATTTATATCAAAATATACTTCATATTTTACATTTAAATTGGTATCAAAAATCTACTATTGGTATCTTAAAATTTTGTTTATTTACAAGTAGTACCAACTTTTGTTTTGTTAACTACATTTGATTTCATTGGTATCAAAATTGTTTTGTTGACTTAAGATACTTCAAAATTTGTTTTTGAGAATGTCAAAATTTTGTTTTAAGTATTATCAAAAATTTTATTTTAAATTTTTTTGATATGTATTGCCTATATGCAAGAGGAGCTTAACATCTTCTTTATATATAGATTCATATTGAGTGTATCTCACATTGAGGAGTTTGACGTCTCTTCTTTATGTGGTACACGTGTGTAGGGGGAGCTTAACATCTCACTTATACATTGTATATTATGCTGTATGTGAATTAGGGTCTTGTCATCCCTTCTTCATGTAATGTATGTATGCAGGGGAAGCTAACTTTATGTCTCTCTTCTTCATGAATGTATATCGCATATATATCTTTATTGTTTGATTTGTTCTCGCCCCTTTATTAGTGAATTGACAAAAAAGGAGAGAAGAACTTTGAGAGTTTATATATGTATGTTTGTTTTCGTGTTTATGCAAAAAAGGTAGAAGAATTTGGTGAGTTTATGCATATATGTCTTGTTTAGTTTATGCACATTACTGAATGAGTTTATATATGCATGTCTATTTTGTGTTTATGCAAAAAGGGAGAAGAATTTGGTGAGTTTAGGCATATATGTTTTGTTTAGTTTATGCACGTTATTGAATATCTTTATTGTTTATTGTTATGCATGAGTCAAGGGTGAGCTTCTATGAAACTTAACTTTAATCCATGCATATATAACTCCATGAGTTTTGTCATCGTCAAAAAGGGGGAGATTGTTGGTCCAAAGGCCCATCGCTCTAGTTTTGATAATATTAACTCATGTAGTTATAGTACTAATGATCTTGTGCTTATTTAGTTTCAGAATTTGATCAAGATCTTAGTAGGTGTTTAGCTTCAACAAAAGATTTGAAGTCAAGTTTTGGAGTTAGCACGTATTGATTCAAGAGCTCGCGTATTAAGATCGCATCAAGTACTCAAGAGAAGTCTAGCTCATTGGATCAAGGTTTGGACCAAGTCAAGAAGGAGAAGAAGATTTTCAAGAAGACTTGTGTCGGGTTTTGTAAGTATCAAGATTTATTTTTAGATAAAATGTAAAGGATAGATTAGTTGTGGATTGCTTAACTTCATATTCACACACAAAAAATTTATATGTGCTTTCATAAGATTGTGTTTAGAAAAATATCGTTTTGGATTTATCAAAACTTATTTTAGAGCATATTGTCAAAAACATAGATATTTCATTTCATATGTGTAGTGGATCATATCCATACACACTAAGCTTCAAAAGTGTTTAAAATATCGTATTTTTGTATTTGGAGAAGTTTTGAAAAAATCATTTTTCAATTTGGAGATTGATTTTGAAACATACAGTTTTTTGTTTAAGACAAAATTTTTATTTTATAAAAATAGTTCAAAATATTTGTAATATGTGTTGATTTTTAATCAAACATGTTTGTGCATCAAAGTATTTCAATGAATCTATTTTTGTAGATTTTATATGAATTTATGGGATTTTATTAGAGTTAAAATAACAAGGTTTTTAATCCCATATATTTCAGCCAGACTACACTAGCGGTTGACCGAAGGGTCGACTGGACCAGGAGTCAGTCGATCGGACCGGTCGACCGTTGTGCACTTACGTGCACAGGTCTTCTGGCTGGTGCCGATCGACCAACCCAGTCAACCGTCCAGAGAGCTCTGCTCTCTGGATCCGGCCCCGATCTACCGGGCGGTCGATCGATAGGCTGCAATGATCAGAAATTTGACCGTTAGCCGGTCAATCGGCTGGTCGACCGACAACAGACTTTTCTATTGAGTTAACCTGCAACGGCTAGTTTTTGGGAGCCTATAAAATTGGGTTCCCTTGGGCTGTTTTTTACAAGATTTTGAGTGGGTTTTCAAGCTAGTTTTTTTATCTCTCTAAGAGGTTTTCTCCACTTGTTTTAGAGCAAATACTTCCATATCAAAAGGAGAGTTTTCAAGAGTATTTTGCAAAAGAGATTTCTTGAGTTTTTTCCTCCACTTCTCTAACTTGTTTTCTCACACATACTTGAGTTATCCATTGCTATATCAATCCTCTAGGGATCGTTGTTGTGAGAGTGTTTTTAGGTGATCAAAGTGTTAAGATCAGTTAAGTGTTTCATCTTATATTTGAGGAGGCGAACTTGCGGGTCGTATTGTTTCGAGTTCTTGTGGGAGCTCGGTGTAGAAGTGCGGCCTCGGCAAGCTAATGTGCTTTCGTATGTTATGCTTGCGGGAATAAGAGCGGGACTAGTGAGTCCAAGGAGTTCTACTGTGAACTCGTTGTAGGTGTTGCGGCATCGAGTGATCTGGTGGGATCGATTTTTAGTGAAAATCTTTCATAGTGTTGAAGGCGGGGGACGTAGACCAAGGGTGCTTGAACCTTAAAACAAATCTCCCGTGTTTGTGATTGCACTCTTTATCTCTCATTTATGTTTATATCTTGCTTGCTTACATTGCTTATATCTTTATATGCTTGATACATCTTGTGCCTTATTAATATATGCTTGGGATTGTTTGCTCATACTTGTATTCAATCAAGAGAGCCATAGTGGCACCTCAACTCTTAATCTAGAGGAATCTTGAGGAGTTAGTCCAGAGCCCTTCACCGGGAATTCGGCTATACTCTTGTGTAATACTTAGTGTATTTTACATAATAGTTTTTAGTTTGCTTAAATAGTTTTTAATTCCGCATTATTCATCATTAGATTAACTAGTCACCTATTCATCCCTCTCAAGGTGACTTACAGTTTATATGCACGAACACTTTCCCTTTTCTTATGCACTTATTAGGTCGCTTCCTGACGACCCTGAATTTGCACGTCCATATATTGGACATTTTATTTTATTGATCAGGTGCTCGTTGAGATCGTATGCTTTGCGAGGGGCTGGAGTTTCTCTCTACTTATTTTGGTATTCTTTCTTTCTTTTTATTCACATTTCTATAGTTTCCTTGATTCCATATATCAGATTCATTACTTGATTTTTTTTCTTTTATTTCATTTACTATCGTTGTGTTAGTTATCTATATATCATATTGCAGTAATATTGATTTACCGTAGTAGATTGTTATAACTTGTTCAGGTTACTTTAGGCTTAGCGTGTATATGTGGAGTATCGTCGCCGACTCTCGTCGCGACTCCTTTCAAATATATTTTGGGAAGCGGGGCGTGACATAAACTTAATATCTCTTGTTGAAGCTAAAAATCTCATCCATGAATAAACCTGTGTACTTCAACAAAACTTAAACTTTTTTAGTACATGAAACTTAGTGTGTTTTGTCATCATCAAAACAAAGAGATTGAGCCTTTGGGCCAACATTCTTTCCCTTTTTGATGATGACAAAACTCATAAGTTATGAGGAGTAGCTTATAAGGAAGCTCCCCGTGAAGTTATGCATAAATCATAGATATAAGAATTTTAAGCACAGCTCATGATAAAGCATAACTTATTGTATCATACAATCATTAAGAGATAAATCATAACTCAACAAACTTAAATATCTCAAACAACTCATGATATAAACATAAATTTAAGAGCATTGTTTTAAAACAACCATTAGTTCAAAACAATAAGCCAAAGTTATTACATGCCAATAACAGCTAGATAAAACATTGTTCTACATAAATGACCACAAACATTCTACATAAATGACCACAAACAGCCACCTAAGGCATTGTTCATACATAAGAAAAACACATTGTTCATACATAAACAAAACATAACTTATAAATTCTTCTTCCTCTTTTTGTCAAACATCAAAAATGTGAGAAACGAATAAATAAGCCTTCATTTCCTTTGATGATTGACCAATCGGTATTCGTCTTCTTCACTGTCATCTTCTTCTTCTTCTTCTTCTTCTTCAGTTTCTCTTTCTTCATTTCCACCAAGTCCAGCAGGTTGGGAAGAGGAACCAGGCTAAAGAGACACTGGCCGTTGTGCCTCTGGTCAACTGCCCGGTTGACCGGCCAAAGCCATCGGTCGACCGCATGGTCGACCGGCCAGTACCCGAGAGTGAGGTGCTCTCAGTCGGTCGACCACACGGTCGACCAACCATTGTGGCTGGCCTTTATGCGTGTCTCGTGCACTTCGGTCGATCGTTCTGATCGATCGACCAATGGTCCGGTCGACTGGCTCGGTCGACCGCCAGTCAGTCTGGTGATCGGCAAAAAGCAAGCACAAGAATAAGTAAAAAAAAGTGTGGGTGGATGTTACTGCTTTTGTGATTCTTCCGTAGTAGCGAAGTGGCTATACGGGTCGTATCCCCCAGGAGGGAGAGCGATGGAAGCTTGATGCAGCTTCAAAGTTCAAGAAGAGAGAAAGTTCTTGTTTCCAAACAAAGAATTGAAAAGTTAAAACAAGTTTGTTTCAAGAATGGTTTTGAAGTGGTTTGTTGGTTTATAAAAGTGGAGTTTTTCTTAGTGGAAAAAGCGCATGGCTAACTTTTTACTAAGTGCTCCCACTAATCCCTAACTTCTTGAAGATGTAGCCTCACGATGGATCATAGGCAAGTATAATCCTTATGCATTGAAACTATTCACGTGGAAATTGAGTAAAAGTTATTCCATAACTTAGCTTTACATGGCAAAAACTCGGACATTCCCATATCAAGATCCAATAGAAGGCGAGAATACGGGAAGACACGAGTGCACTAATGGTATAAGCAAAGTTAAAAGGAAAGTCTCTAACTTACAACAACAAGCAAAGTACAACACCCATAGATCATCAAAAACCATTTAAGTTGAAATATAAGGAGGTAAATACTTGTAGGTAAGTTAGAGTTAGAACCCTTGTCTTAAGATGCCATAGCTCTCGTTTGCACAAGGCTTGTTTGGCACTATTGACTCATTTGGGTTATCAATCAAGAAGTTAGAAATTAGTGGGTTAGGAGTTAGTTAGCCATGCAATGGTGGAGTTAGTTACATGGTAGTAAGAGAAACAACAAAAGAAAAAAGGGTAAAGGGAAAGGGAGTTACGCTACAAGAAAGTAAAAGAAAAGAAGTTAGGAGGAAGGAAGTTACACTACAATAAGGAAGTAAAAACAATTGCAAAGACAAGTAAATGGAAAGAAAAAAAAGAAGTAGTTACTTGTATTATCTTGTCACCTTCAAATACAACACTTACACACACTCTCTCTCTTTCACTCTAATGGCTAATGCTAAAACTAGAAGAAGAACAACAACAACAACTACAACTCCTAATAAAACAACAAAATACAACTTTCTTCTCTGGATCTCTCCAAACTGAACACCCCTGGGGGTATTTATAGGCACGAGGGGAAAGGGGGCCAGGGGGTGACCCATGGCCCGAAGCCCGGGCGCGCGCGCGCGCTCCTGGCTTCGGGCAGCGCGTCACCCAGTCTGTCTCCCTTCAGGTTGGTCTGCTGGTTTGCTGATATGATGCTCTGGACTGACAAAATTGCCTCCCTAAAGTCAATGACTACTTGGTAGGCTTTTAGTCACCCATTAAATGGTGATTATGGTCTTCTCTTCGTTTGCACACCATGGACCTAGGATCAAGCAAGCAAAATTTTATTAGCAGAATTTTATACCAAATAAATATGAAAATGTGATGAAAATTATGCAAAATTAGAGACTAATCATCTGGCTGGGGTAAAACAAGTATGAAAACTTGGTTAATTTAATACCAATTAAATCCATAAAATCACATAAATTCCACAAAAATAAGTTCTTGTAAGATCTTTGAATACCAAAAATGTGTAATCAAAAATCAACTCATATTGCAAACTATTTGAACCATTTTTGTGATATTGAAATTTGTCTTAATATAAAATCTGTATTTTTCAAAACTTGGATTTTTTGAAATGAAAAAACCGTTTTCTCCAAAACTTGTATAAATTTATAAACATGATATTGAAACAAATTTGAAGCATATTGTATATGGAGAGAATCCAATATACATATAAGATATATATCTATGTTTTTGACATGAAATCCTAAAGCCAATTAAACCGAAAATCAAAACCAATAAACTTTAAACTTGTGTGTATGTGTGTGTGAACTTGAGCATATCAACACTATCTACCTTTACAAAAGATCTAAACAAACTAAACTAAAATACAAACTGAAGTCTTCTTATTTTCAAGCCAACTCGATCCAAACGCGATCCAACGAGCTTGACTCCAACCGAGTGCTAGATGCGATCTTGACGCACGAGCTCTTGAATCAACATGTGTTAGCTCCAAAACTCCTTTGTTGAAGCCTAACACCTACTAAGATCTTGATCAAATATCTGAAACTAATTATGCACAAGATCATTTGTAAACTATAACTACATGAGTTAATCATCATCAAAACTAGAGTGATGGGCCTTTGGGCCAACAATCTCCCCCTTTTTGATGATGACAAAACTCATGGAGTTATATATGCATAGATGAAAGATAAGCTTCATAGAAGCTCCCCCTTAACTCATGCATAACAATAAACAAATAGATATTCAATGAAGTGTATAAAACTAAACAAGCATATATGCATAAATAAGGAGATAAATATGCATAAACTCACCAAATTCTTCTCCCCTTTTTGCATAAACAAAACATATAGGGATTTAAAAGAAAATAAACATGCAAATATAAACTCTCAAAATCCTTCTCCCCCTTTTTGTCAATTCATCAATAAAGGGGCGAAAATAAATCAAACAATAAAGATATATATGCAATATATATTCATGAAGAAGAGAGACGTGAAGTTAGCTCCCCCTGCATAAATGCATTACATGAAGAAGGGATGACAAAATCCTAACTCACATAAAGCATAATATACAATGCATAAGTGGAGATGTTAAGTCCCCCCTACACACGTGTATCATATAAAGTAGAGATGTCAAGATCCTCAAAGTGAGATACACTCAACATGAATCTATATATAGAAGAGATATTAAGCTCCCCTTGCATATAGGCAATATATATCAACAAATTTTAAAATTACTTTGCAACAAAATAAATTTTGAGATACCACTTATAAATAAACAAAATTTTAAGCTATCATTTGTAGGTTATTGATACCACTAGAAATATCTTGTAAATTTTTGATACCAATTAAAAGGTAAAATATGAAGTATATTTTGATGTCAATTGAAATACCAACTGAAAACAATGCATAAGCTCATTAAGATGCCAATTAACATTTAAAAATTAGTCAAGCTTAGCATAAACATAATTTGTACTTTAAACAAGTAAGGATATTTTAAATCAAGCACAATCAAAACATATATATGTGTATGAAAAAAAAATACCAATTGAAATTGATATTATCATGCACAATCAAAACATATATATGTGTATGAAAAAGAAAATACCAATTGAAATTGATATTATTAGAAATTTTGAAGCATACATATATAGAAACAAATAAGAGTATACAAATATAAGATTCCATGAAGAACATGTGTATAACTCATAATTATCCACCCTATTTATGCACATGTTAAATAGATTTTCAATTTTGAGCATACAAGACATGATCGCCTAATCAACTGCCCTTAGGTTGGTAAGGGTTTTCAAAAATAAGAGTTTGAAAATATTTTAGCATAGTTTGAAAACTCTACCAATTAAAAAATAAATAACTAGTTTAAAGTAATTTTTGAAAGACTAGTTAAAGATCCCTCAAACAAGAAAACAAATTATATATCCCACGAAGCATGCTAAAAATACAAGAGTTGACACTCAAAATCTATAAAGCTCAAAATTCACATGAAAACAATATCATGAGTAAATAAATGAAGTGTGAGTGCACAAGAATCAAGAGAATAACACTTTCATGAAAATAATCAATGAGGCTCAAAATAAACATGAAATTCTTTTAGCAAAAACATGAAAATCATAAAAATTTATTTTTCATTATAATCAAACTTTAAGGTATATATATGTTTTATCAAAACTAACATATATATACATATCCCAAGCACAAACGAGTTCATAACGTAATTTGCGTGAAGGCAAGTGACTCAAGGGTTACATGTATATTTATTAGTTTTAGACAAGAATAACATATACATGAAGCAAAACATATAAAAATAGGGAAAATGAGTGTAAATGAGGGAATCGTCAAAACTAGGTTGTACATGTACATGTAATGAGTACAAATGAGCAATGAGGTACAAACATATAATAATCAAGTGTAACTCATTACTTGTACAAGTATATACACAAGTTTTAATGAAAAATTCATCTAAACAAGTATTCACCACATGAAGCACAAAGCCAAAACATGCTAAAAATGTTTATACAAAAGCATGTAAACTAAAGTAGGAGTTTAGAGATAGTTACCAAACCATATGGACAATTTTCTAAGTTTCCAAAACATGGTGGTCCTCCCACCAAACTTCTTTGATAGTGATGCATCAATAGGGTATGTCAATCTAGCTCCATATGCATCCACCACCAAGGCACCAAACCTCTCACATTATGTAAGAGCCTACACCTACATCAAACACAAGTGGTGGGGATTTTGGTACCCATTTCCTTTTCAGTCCACGGGAGTTAGCATCATAAGGAACCCAAACATTTTTATTAGCAAAATTTATAGAATTTATTTTATCAAACAAAACTTTGCTAAATGGCCTTTACGGTCGCAATGTGTATATTTGTACACTCTAGCATGCATATGAGAATGAGTGTGATCATGATTGGCAAAGTGTGCATATGTATGTCGTGGGTGATGTGCATGAACATGTGGAGCTTGTTTCTTTTGAAATAAGCTTTCCAATTTAGAATGATTAAATGCACAATTGCTCAAAGTTGAGTTCAAACAATTTATTCTATTCTCACGCCCCGCTTCCCAAAATACGCGAAAATGGAGTCGCGACGAGAGTCGGCGACGTATATACGCGAGGAAAATACCCCACATATACACGCTAAGCCTAAAGTAACCTGAACAAGCTATAAATTTAAACCATAATCAATCAATAATCACTACAATATGACATATAAATATCTAACACAAAGATAACAGATGAATAAGGAAAGGAAAATGGCAACTGAATACGATAAAGGTAGAGTCAGGAATAACAGAAAGATAAAAGAGATGAGAATACCAGAATCAGAAGGAGGGAGAATCCAGCTCCTAGCAAAGCGTACCGTCTCATCGAACACCTGCACAATAGAAACAAAGCGTCCAATATCTGGACATGCAAATCCAGGGTCGTCAGAAAGCGACCTGGTGAGTGTGTGTGTAAAGGGGAAAGCTCATGCATATAAACAATGTGCATAAAGTGATAACAAGAACAACTGCCGATATAAGAAACTAAATAACATGATAAATAACTGAACTGTAGTATATCTGATAACAACATGAATAAAGATACAAGACAACTATCACAACTGTAAATAAACAACTGATGTCTACATGTGAATCCTAATAATGTCACTAATCTGGTTTATAAATCTGGTCATGGTTATAGTCATATGTCTATCATAGTTATATATATACACAACCAAGTGATTATATTCAGTCACAATACATTATAACAGTTCATTGTCATTTATTATGTCAGCGAACACCAATTGCCACCTGTAATAGACGCATCCCATACTACGCCTTCTACACGTGTCAATCAGGGTCTTAAGTTATTGAAATTAGTGGAAGAGACATTGTCCATGCTTTAGGTGGGTCCCGTACATACCCGGGACCACGGCCTCAGTTTCCTGGCGTTGAACCAGGCCGTACCGCTAGGTACTCAGTAACAGTAACAGTAATCTCACTGTGAAAACAGTGGAACAGTAACAGTACAGATGGGATGTCAGTCTTCCCCCAGGAACCCTGCAGTGGAACCCTCAGTCGGCTGCGCAACCTGTAACCTAGGTCCACCCAAAATACAGATGTTGTCTCCTCCATTAATTTCCCCAATTCCGGTGTAAGTTGTTCAATTACTTTATTATTGAATTCAGTAAAAACAATCAACACCCCTGTTAACTATAACACTGGGACGATATAATGACAGTAACAATAACAGTACAGTAACAGTCAATCAGTAATCGTATACACGGTGAACAATATCAGTAACAGTGAACAGTAACAGTAACCGTGTATACGATGAACAATAAGACTGTACAGGGTGTTACAGTCAAACTATCTTGTCCCAGTAATTTTCAGTAACATGAATAATACAGTAACAGTCTAGACACTGATCCTCAAGTCACCAATAACAGAGATCAAATAGTAAAAGCTATCAAACTCTGAATATATAATATCACTGATATCGATGAATTCACTCTCACAATAATTCTATCCCTATAACTGAGTAACATTAATAAATAGCAGTCTATTGGTATCCTCAAAATCAACTAACATAACAGATACCGAGATCATAAATAAGGAATGGAAACATCCTCAAAATTAGATTCATCCAACTATAATCAAGATCATAGCTAAGGAGAGTAACATCCTTTATCAATAAGAAATCTTGATCATCTCCACATCTAATATCCAACATCGATAAGATAATCAATACTCAATCAATATAATTACGAAAATTCGGAGGTCTTTGATTCATTAATCTAAAATAAGATCATGCTACATATCTATCTCAAAGGTAAGCTATACATATAACACATAATGACAATCTAACAAGATCAGTTCCCTTTATAAACCAGTCAAGATCCAATATAAAATATATCACATGTCAACTCTAACTCTAACTAAGTCAATATCAATCCAAGTATCAGTAAATTAGTATACTGGTAAACCCATGTCATATCTAACACTTTCTTGATATCCATAGGAATTCTAGTCGGGATAATCACCAACAACTACCAATAAACACTATGCCTAATATATGTCCTCTATCCTCAAATATAACGTAGGTCAATTGATCAGAAGATTAAATCAAGTCACAGTACAGGGTATCCAATACTAGGCCTAAGTCAACATTGACAACTACCAACACATGAAATGATAATAATCTCTCAATTCAACTAAATAAATAAGATGTACGGTCCCTGATATCACATGGAGTGATACAGGTAATCAAACTGATAAAATAAAGAAGACGATCACATGTAAGTAACATATAAAACACTACTGAGAACGGTGAGTAAAGAAAATGGTACAAGAGCAAACACTCACATGAAATGACGCAGTTTTGGAACCGAATCGCCGTCTGGTCTTCACTGCATGAACCGGTACTGATCTTCGGATCATCCCATGAATCGGTCTTCGAATCTCCATTGTATCGGGTCCAGAATGAGCACGAATCCGGATCGGGTCTGGATCTCCTAAACGGGTCCGAAACACTCGAGCTGTTTTGCGGCGCACCGACGGAGGCTCCGGCGGAGGCGTCCGGGGCCGCAGAGGGTATCGTTGGATAGAGCATTTCGCCATGAAGGGCGTGGGTACGTTCGCGCCCGCCTACGGTGATCCACGGCGGTCCACGGAGAGCCGAAAAACGGCATCCCACATTCTGTTAAAAATAGTGCAGGCTCGAGTAACTTACCAACTGTCGAAGAGCTGCCTGCTGGGGATGAGAACGAAGTCGATGCAAACAAAGTTGATGCACAGGCAAGTTGAAACTTTGGACACCAAAGGGAGTGAGTATAGTGTGATATTTCTGCCAGTTGTACGGACAAAAAGAACAGTTAGCTTTATGTGTGGAAGGGTGTATTAACCCTTGTAGTGCATACTGTGAGTGTGTGCGCGAGTGGGAGAGTTATTTATGTTGGCCGTGAGTAGATGTAATATGAGCTTGTTAAATTATGTGCAGTCCAAATGAATCCATCAATTTTCAAGTGGTGATGAGTTTTGAAATTTGCAAGGAACTTCATCTTACTTTTGAGTGAGGATGTCCTGATGGCTGAGCTTGCTCTGGTGATCTGCTGTTATTTTTTTTTTGTCTATACTCTTTAAGGGCCAAGCAATTACTTTTTCAGATTAAATCAAATCATAATTTGAGAAACTTGTTGATCCTGCTTTTTAATCTTTCCACTATTTGGGTCTGTATTTGTCGTATAATTACTTGAGAATCTTATTACGCATTCTAGCAAACATGCTTAATAATTATGACAAAACACATGTTTTCCCTCTTATGGTTTCTCCCACAGTCTCGTATTTCTAGATGAATTAGTTTGCAGATGCATCAAATTGGTCGTTGATAAAGAATAAATTAACAATAAATACTAACAAATTAAGTCAGCTTAGTAATGCAATTTATGTAGCAGAACTGCGCATAATATATTTACATCTTGATGTTATGTCATCAAGTACACACACTTCTTAACTTATCCACACAAACTGCAAAATTTAAGTTCACTGTGATTTACTTCGTTAAATTTCATATCAGTTCATTTTATTTTTATTTTTTTGTTCATGATTTCCAGCTGACAGAAGGTTAGCCTAATTTCTGATCTTTAAGAAAGTTTTATTTTAAAACAAAATCATATCAATCTTTTCTCACAAATCCCTTCACTTCAGATCTGAATCCACACAACACAAATAACTCCAACCACTATGCAGGCAATCACAGAGCAACAGAGAGAGAAATGCTCACACAATCTTAATTCACACTCATGCACCATTATTATTAAAGGGAGTCATGCAATATTATTAGAGTCTCATGCAACATGAAAATATAAAGAGAGGGAAAAATGGGGCAAAGAGACTCACGACGCCTGGGATGAGCATGGAGGCTCGGCTAACGGAACTGTGCCCTTGGGGAGGCACACAACATCAACATGGGGGTCTCAGGAGTGTTGTTCGACTCCGACAGCATGGAAAGAAGGAGAGGGGCTGATCCGGGGTGGTGCGGCTTGATGGAGGGGGTGTGTTGCCGCGTGCCGCCAGAGAGAAGATGATGGGATTGTGGTAGCGGGGATCGCCGGGGCTACTCACGGCAAGGGGTGAGGGCACACGGAGGGCTGCTGCGGCTGCTATCGTGGGCAGCCAAGTAGCATGACCGGCCACAAGGGGTGTTGGACGCGTGGCTTGGTGTGCGGGAATGCGTGTGCGTTGGAGGTGTGGTGCGCCATGGGGAGATGGAAGCCAGGGAGATGGATTTGATTAGGTTAAGTTAGGATTAAGGAGATTATAAGAGATTTTGTTTAAGATGAGATCTGATTTGATGGGATTTAAGATAGGATTTAGGATTTAGTAGTTAGAATTTGATTGGGTTGTTAGGATTTGGATAGGGTAGGTTGTTAGGATTTAAGATTTGATTTGGTTGTTAGGATTCAGATAAGGTAACGGGTTATGGGTTAATGGGTATAAGTTATTGGGTTTGGGTCTATACAAATGGGTTGGATTAGGAATAGGAAATGGATATAGGCTAACGGGTCCAAGAACAAAAGGGTATGAAAAAATCAAGAAGGAAAAATAATGGCACAACACAATAATTACTTTACAAATGAAAATATAAATATACAGTATCTCAACTTAGGGATATTACATTCTACCCACCTTATAAAAATTCATCCTCGAAATTTCAATAAAGTAGGGAATGATAAAAATCAGATTAGGAAGAAGATGAAGCTTCCACACCACTTCTCGCTGCATCATGGGTCCACTTGCTTCCGCTGTGCGCTCTGATCTCTGCTACCAGCTTCAATATGAATGACCAATTCCAAGAGGCACGATCGAAAAATATAATAGACGAGGAGAATAGGAATCAAAATGAAACCAAGATTACTCTAAAAGAAGGGATGTAATCCAGAGAGATTGGAAGATCAAAGAGATGAATTTCCAAGGGAGGACAGTCAATTCCAAGTGGACTCAATATCATTGTGTGAATCATATATGTATATTGCAGTGTAATTATAACTTGTTTCAAGTTACTGGTATGAATTAGGTCCTCTTTATGTCGAAACCTGGTTCTGATACCAAAAAAACCCTGTCACGCCCCGCTTCCCAAAATACGCGGAAATGGAGTCGCGACGAGAGTCGGCGACGTATATACGCGAGGAAAATACCCCACATATACATGCTAAGCCTAAAGTAACCTGAACAAGCTATAAATTTAAACCATAATCAATCAATAATCACTGCAATATGACATATAAATATCTAACACAATGATAACAATGAATAAGGAAAGGAAAATGGCAACTGAATACGATAAAGGTAGAGTTAGGAATAACAGAAAGATAAAAGAGATGAGAATACCAGAATCAGAAGGGAGGGAGAATCCAGCTCCTAGCAAAGTGTACCGTCTTATAGAACACCTGCACAATAGAAACAAAGCGTCCAATATCTGGACGTGCAAATCCAGGGTCGTCAGAAAGCGACCTGGTGAGTGTGTGTGTAAAGGGGAAAGCTCGTGCATATAAACAATGTGCATAAAGTGATAACAAGAACAACTGCAGATATAGAAACTAAATAACATGATAAATAACTGAACTGTAGTATATCTGATAACAACATGAATAAAGATACAAGACAACTATCACAACTATAAATAAATAACTGATGTCTACATGTGAATCCTAACAATGTCACTAATCTGGTTTATAAATATGGTCATGGTTATAGTCATATTTCTATCATAGTTATATATATACACAGCCAAGTGATTATAGTCAGTCACAATACATTATAACAGTTCATTGTCATTTATTATGTCAGCGAACACCAATTGCCACCTGTAATAGACGCATCCCATACTACGCCTTCTACACGTGTCAATTAGGTCCTAAGTTATTGAAATTAGTGGAAGAGACATTGTCCATGCTTTAGGTGGGTCCCGTACATACCCGGGACCACGGCCTCAGTTTCCTGGCGCTGAACCAGGTTGTACGCTGCTAGGTACTCAGTAACAGTAACAGTAATCTCACTGTGAAAATAGTGGAACAGTAACAGTACAGATGGGATGTCAGTCATCCCCCAGGAACCCTGCAGTGGAACCCTCAGTCGGCTGCGCAACCTGTATCCTAGGTCCACCCAAAATACAGACGTTGTCTCCTCCATTAATTTTCCCAATCCCGGTGTAAGTTGTTCAATTACTTTATTATTGAATTCAGTAAAAACAATCAACACCCTGTTAACTATAACACTGGGACGATATAGTGACAGTAACAATAACAGTACAGTAACAGTCAATCAGTAATCGTATACACGGTGAACAATATCAGTAACAGTGAACAGTAAGAGTAACCGTGTATATGATGAACAATAAGACTGTACAGGGTGTTACGGTCAAACTATCTTGTCCCAGTAATTTTCAGTAACATGAATAATACAGTAACAGTCTAGACACTGATCCTCATGTCACCAATAACAGAGATCAAATAGTAAAAGCTATCAAACTCTGAATATATAATATCACCGATATCGATGAATTCACTCTCACAATAATTCTATCCCTATCACTGTGTAACATAATAAATAGCAGTCTATTGGTATACTCAAAATCAACTAACATAACAGATACCGAGATCACAAATAAGGAATGGAAACATCCTCAAAATCAGATTCATCCAACTATAATCAAGATCATAGCTAAGGAGAGTAACATCCTCTATCAATAAGAAATCTTGATCATCTCCACATCTAATATCCAACATCGATAAGATAATCAATACTCAATCAATATAATTACGAAAATTCGGAGGTCTTTGATTCATTAATCTAAATTAAGATCATGCTACATATCTATCTCAAAGGTAAGCTATACATATAACACATAATGACAATCTAAATAGATCAGTTCCCTTTATAAACCAGTCAAGGTCCAATATAAAATATATCACATGTCAACTCTAACTCTAACTAAGTCAATATCAATCCAAGTATCAGTAAATTAGTATACTGGTAAAGCCATGTCATATCTAACACTTTCTTGATATCCATAGGAATTCTAGTCGGGATAATCACCAACACTACCAATAAACACTATGCCTAATATATGTCCTCTATCCTCAAATATAACGTAGGTCAACTGATCAGAAGATTAAATCAAGTCACAGTACAGGGTATCCAATACTAGGCCTAAGTCAACACTGACAACTACCAACACATGAAATGATAATAATCTCTCAATTCAACTAAATAATAAGATGTACGGTCCCTGATATCACATGGAGTGATACAGGTAATCAAACTGATAAAATAAAGAAGACGATCACATGTAAGTAACATATAAAACACTACTGAGAACGGTGAGTAAAGAAAATGGTACAAGAGCAAACACTCACATGAAATGACGCAGTTTTGGAACCGAATCGCCGTCTGGTCTTCATTGCATGAACCGGTACTGATCTACGGATCATCCCATGAATCGGTCTTCGAATCTCCATTGTATCGGGTCCAGAATGAGCACGAATCCGGATCGGGTCTGGATCTCCTAAACGGGTCCGAAAACTCGAGCTGTTTTGCGGCGCACCAACGGAGGCTCCGGCGGAGGCGTCCGGGGCCGCAGAGGGTGTCGTTGGATAGAGCATTTCGCCATGAATGGCGTGGGTACGTTTCGCGCCCGCCTACGGTGATCCACGGCGGTCCACGGAGAGCCGGAAAACGGCATCCCACATTCTGTTAAAAATAGTGCAGGCTCGAGTAACTTACCAACTGTCGAAGAGCTGCCTGCTGGGGATGAGAACGAAGTCGATGCAAACAAAGTTGATGCACAGGCGAGTTGAAACTTTGGACACCGAAGGGGAGTGAGTATAGTGTGATATTTCTGCCAGTTGTACGGACAAAAAGAACAGTTAGCTTTATGTGTGGAAGGGTGTATTAACCCTTGTAGTGCATACTGTGAGTGTGTGCGCGAGTGGGAGAGTTATTTATGTTGGCGGTGAGTAGATGTAATATGAACTTGTTAAATTATGTGCAGTCCAAATGAATCCATCAATTTTCAAGTGGTGATGATTTTTGAACTTTGCAAGGAACTTCATCTTACTTTCGAGTGAGGATGTCCTGATGGCTGAGCTTGCTCTGGTGATCTGCTGTTATTTTTTTTTTGTGTCTATACTCTTTAAGGGCCAAGCAATTACTTTTTCAGATTAAATCAAATCATAATTTGAGAAACTTGTGAATCCTGCTTTTTAATCTTTCCACTATTTGGGTCTGTATTTGTCGTATAATTACTTGAGAATCTTATTACGCATTCTAGCAAACATGCTTAATAATTATGACAAAACACATGTTTTCCCTCTTATGGTTTCTCCCACAGTCTCGTATTTCTAGATGAATTAGTTTGCAGATGCATCAAATTGGTCGTTGATAAAGAATAAATTAACAATAAATACTAACAAATTAAGTCAGCTTAGTAATGCAATTTATTTAGCAGAACTGCGCATAATATATTTACATCTTGATGTTATGTCATCAAGTACACACACTTCTTAACTTATCCACACAAACTGCAAAATTTAAGTTCACTGTGATTTACTTCGTTAAATTTCGTATCAGTTCATTTTATTTTATTTTTTGTTCATGATTTCCAGCTGACAGAAGGTTAGCCTAATTTCTGATCTTTAAGAAAGTTTTATTTTAAAACAAAATCATATCAATCTTTTCTCACAAATCCCTTCACTTCAGATCTGAATCCACACAACACAAATAACTCCAACCACTATGCAGGCAATCACAGAGCAACAGAGAGAGAAATGCTCACACAATCTTAATTCACACTCATGCACCATTATTTAAAGGGAGTCATGCATTATTATTAGAGTCTCATGCAACATGAAAATATAAAGAGAGGGAAAAATGGGGCAAAGAGACTCACGACGCCTGGGATGAGCATGGAGGCTCAGCCAACGGAACTGTGCCCTTGGGGAGGCACACAACATCAACATGGGGGTCTCAGGAGTGTTGTTCGACTCCGACAGCATGGAAAGAAGGAGAGGGGCTGATCCGGGGTGGTGCGGCTTGATGGAGGGGGTGTGTTGCCACGTGCCGCCGGAGAGAAGATGATGGGATTGTGGTAGCGGGGATCGCCGGGGCTACTCACGGCAAGGGGTGAGGGCACACGGAGGGCTGTGCGGCTGCTATTGTGGGCAGCCAAGTAGCATGACCGGCCACAAGGGGTGTTGGACGCGTGGCTTGGTGTGTGCGGGAATGCGTGTGCGCTGGAGGTGTAGTGCGCCATGGTGAGATGGAAGCCAGGGAGATGGATTTGATTAGGGTTAAGTTAGGATTAAGGAGATTATAAGAGATTTTGTTTAAGATGAGATCTGATTTGATGGGATTTAAGATAGGATTTTGGATTTAGTAGTTAGAATTTGATTGGGTTGTTAGGATTTGGATAGGGTAGGTTGTTAGGATTTAAGATTTGATTTGGTTGTTAGGATTCAGATAAGGTAACGGGTTATGGGTTAATGGGTATAAGTTATTGGGTTTGGGTCTATACAATGGGTTGGATTAGGAATAGGAAATGGATATAGGCTAACGGTCCAAGAACAAAAGGGTATGAAAAAATCAAGAAGGAAAAATAATGGCACAACACAATAATTACTTTACAAATGAAAATATAAATATACAGTATCTCAACTTAGGGATATTACATTCTACCCACCTTATAAAAATTTCATCCTCGAAATTTCAATAAAGTAGGGAATGATAAAAATCAGATTAGGAAGAAGATGAAGCTTCCACACCACTTCTCGCTGCATCATGGGTCCACTTGCTTCCGCTGTGCGCTCTGATCTCTGCTACCAGCTTCAATATGAATGACCAATTCCAAGAGGCATGATCGAAAAATATAATAGACGAGGAGAATAGGAATCAAAATGAAACCAAGATTACTCTAAAAGATGGGATGTAATCCAGAGAGATTGGAAGATCAAAGAGATGAATTTTCCAAGGGAGGACAGCCAATTCCAAGTGGACTCAATATCATTGTGTGAATCATATATGTATATTGCAGTGTAATTATAACTTGTTTCAAGTTACTGGTATGAATTAGGTCCTCTTTATGTCGAAACCTGGTTCTGATACCAAAGAAACCTGTCACGCCCCGCTTCCCAAAATACGCGGAAATGGAGTCGCGACGAGAGTCGGCGATGTATATACGCGAGGAAAATACCCCACATATACACGCTAAGCCTAAAGTAACCTGAACAAGCTATAAATTTAAACCATAATCAATCAATAATCACTGCAATATGACATATAAATATCTAACACAATGATAACAGATGAATAAGGAAAGGAAAATGGCAACTGAATACGATAAAGATAGAGTCAGGAATAACAGAAAGATAAAAGAGATGAGAATACCAGAATCAGAAGGGAGGGAGAATCCAGCTCCTAGCAAAGTGTACCGTCTCATCGAACACCTGCACAATAGAAACAAAGCGTCTAATATCTGGACGTGCAAATCCAGGGTCGTCAGAAAGCGACCTGGTGAGTGTGTGTGTAAAGGGGAAAGCTCGTGCATATAAACAATGTGCATAAAGTGATAACAAGAACAACTGCAGATATAAGAAACTAAATAACATGATAAATAACTGAACTGTAGTATATCTGATAACAACATGAATAAAGATACAAGACAACTATCACAATTGTAAATAAACAACTGATGTCTACATGTGAATCCTAACAATGTCACTAATCTGGTTTATAAATCTGGTCATGGTTATAGTCATATGTCTATCATAGTTATATATATACACAACCAAGTGATTATAGTCAGTCACAATACATTATAACAGTTCATTATTATTTATTATGTTAGCGAACACCAATTGCCACCTGTAATAGATGCATCCCATACTACGCCTTCTACACGTGTCAATCAGGGTCCTAAGTGAAAATCACCTAGAGGGGGGGGTGAATAGGTGACAATGCTAATCAAGGCCAAATTAAAATATGAAGCAATGAGCAACAAATATAGAGATGAATGCAAGTGAATGATGCAAGTCACAATCAATAGCAAGAAGTAATAGCAAGTAAAGTAAA